>WPDH01000222.1:0-29486 GCA_019137255.1 Corinectria fuckeliana | reverse complement strand
ATAGTTTTATAGTATATATCTTAATACTATTTACTTATTAGATATTTATTATAAGATTCTTAAGTAAGCTTTTTATATAGCTAGTTAAGACTTTCTTAGTAACTATTTTAAACTATTTTAAAACTTAATATATACTTATACTAAAAATAGTAAAAATCTAAGTATTATCTTTTAAGAGATTTATAATTAGTTTATAAAAAAAGATTATAATATTTTTACTAAGAAGGTAATATAAGACTACTATAAGTAAAAAGTAACCTCTTAAAAGAGTATAATTAATAATTATTATAGTATCTAATAATATATAAAATATAATATTAGAAGTTATACTAGATAACCTAATAATAATCTTCTTACTAAGATAAGAGGGGATTACTTTTAATAGTAATACTATTAAGAATAGAAATATCCTTTTATTATAAGTAACTTAAGCCTAGATTAGAGTCTTAATAGGTATTTTCTAAAAGGTAGCTAATACTACTTTTTTAATAGTAATTATAATTATTTTTATAAGAGATAATAAGATTAAGATCTTACTATTTATATATTAAGTATAACTTATAATAGTATTAGCTAAAATTACTACTATTTTTTAAACTAAGAGAAAAGCAGCTTTTAGGATAATTACTTTAAGTTTATATTTAGTCTTAATAATAAGATTATTAAATTAATTATAAGTTATTTTTATACTAGGCTTAGCTTATAATAAAAGTAGGTTTTATAGTAAAAAACTTTTCTTAAAAAGAGAAGAAAAATAGTTTATAATCTTAATATTTTTTATTTTACTTAGCTTATATATTATATATAATATAGTAATAATATAAGAGTAAAAAGAGGGTAAAAAAGGTTTATAAAGAAAGTTAGTTAGGTTAAAATAGATTTTAAGAGTATAACTAAAATATAATAAAGGTAACTATTAAATATTTATAAAAGGTTATAAGTAGGTAATAAAAATACTATTAATTACTTTAAGAAGCTTATTATAAAAGATCTTATCTAAAAAAATTTATATTTTATTTAAAATAAAAAAAAGCTATATAAGAAATATTAATATATAAAGTTATAATTTAGTAATAATATTTAGGATTTTATATAATTAAGTAATAATAATCTAGTTAGAAAGAAAAACTTAAGTAATAAAAAGCAAGAGTAATAGTAGTAAACTAAACTAAATAAATAAGTGGTATTTAAGTAAAAAGTTAAGCTTTTACTAATAAAACCTAATAGAGTAGGTATTTATATATACTTAAGTAAAAATAAGAGCTTAGTATTTATTTATAATTATAAGACAGCTTATAAGGTTATATTAAAGTATTTAAAGCTAGCTATTATAAAAAAGAAGCTATTTATAAAAGTTATAAAATAAATTAATAATAGTAAGTCTTAAAGTAATACTAAGCTATAAGAATAAAATAAGATAAAAGCACTAATTACTATAGTGCTAATATAAGTTTTTAACTATATAGTATAGTATAAGGTTATATATAGTTATATTACTACTAGTAAGTTTTTATTATTTCTTTATATTAACTAAGCTAACTTATAAATATTATATTACTATTTATATATACTAAATAAGAATATAAGTAAAGTGTTAAATAAAGATTAAGCTAATAATAAGATGTCTTATATAATAATAGCTTAGCTAGCTAGCTTTTACTTATTAAGTTTTTAATTTAAAGCTTTTAAGAGAGCTTTACTTAATATAGTATTATAAAAAGCTAAGATAATACTAAGAAAATAAAAAAAGCTGTATAATAATATAGTATATCTTTTAAAGGCAGAGAATATAAACTCGCTCTTAGTATTATTATTATAAATAATAAAAAGCTTAAAGTTTATATTTAATATAATCCTAATAGGTTAAGAAGTCTTATTATTATTATAGTTATCTTATAAGGCTATAATAATACTTTATAGTAATAAGAAGAATAAAAAAGGTAATAAGCTAAATAGTAATTTATTTTAATCTTAAGTAAGAATAAATATTAGTAAATAAAAAAATAGCTTATTAAGTAGTAGCTTTAAAAGAAAGGTTAAAAAAGATAAGAAGAATACTAAAATATCTAAGTTAATACCTGCTAAGTAATACTATATATAAGCCTGCCTATTAGGCCTTAAGAGAGGCTAAGATCTTAATAGTAACTGTCTTAATATACTCTTATATTATACTACTAAAAGTAATATTTAGTATCTTATTAATACTAATAAGTTTACTTACTTAGTAGGTAAGTAACTTTACTAAAACTTATATTAAGACTGTAAAATATTAAATAGCTAAAGTAAAGTAAAGGTAATAAGTATACTTTTTAAGCTAGAGCTAGCACTATATAAGTATATATTTATTAGTAAGAGAATACTACTTAGCTATTTTTACCTTTTAAAGTATAAGAGTTATATTTATATATAGCTTAATAAGCTTTAAGATAAAATAGTATTAGTATATTTAAGACTTATACAGCTAGACTAAAGCTATATACTTTTTAGTAAAGTTAAAGTCTTTTATATAATACTAATATTATAAGTTAAAGAGATAATAGTAGATATAGTAACTATAAGTACTAATATAATAAACTTAATAGTAAATATATAATGTTTTTTACAAGCTGTTTAAGCTAAAAGTGTTAACTATAGTAATAAGTGTAATATTAACTAGCTTTAAAATAATAAGCACTATTATATTATACTTGTTAATTTTAACTATATAACTCTTCTTTTAAATCTTAAATATAAGCAGCTTTTTAAAGTATTTAAAAAGAAGAGAAAATAGTAAGAAAATAATTAAAAGAATTATAACTAGAAATATAGTTTTTTAGACTAGAAAATCTTAATAAAGTCTTATAATAATAACTAGTAAACTTCTAAGTGTTAGTAAATTACCTGTATATATAAATAAAAGACAGAAAGTAAAAGACAGAAAGTATTTATAAAGCTGCTAAGTAGATAAATTTAGTTTTCTATCTTAGGTTTTTTAGTGTTTTTAGAGTAGTAAGGTTAGCTTTTTTTATAATAAGTATTTTACACTTATAAGATAGCTATAATTACTACTAAGTGTTAATAAGTAGAATTATTTATATAAGGTAGAAATTAAAATAATAATAAGCTTTACCTACTTTTTTATATTAATAGCCTAAAAAGTAATTATAATTAAAGATTATAGCTTTTTAATAAGAAGCTTATCACTCTTATAAAACATAAGCAAATTATAAAAGAAAACTATACCTTTATATAGTATTTTTATAAAAAGCTTACTTCTAGTAAGAGAGAGTTTTTTACTATTAGTTACTAAAAGCAGCCTAATTAAATTAACAGGTATTTCTATAAATATAACTAAAAAGGTAAAGTTAATAAGTAGACTAAAAGTGTTAAGATAATTAGCAGCTAAGATTTATAAAATTATTAAACCTTATTATATAAAGAGACTAAATAAGTTATCTTAATAAGAATACTAAGATATTTACTTTTTTTAAGATAAAGCTATATATCTTATATTAACTTATACTTTTAAAAGTAAGAGAGAGTTTAACCTTTTTTTTAACAATTAAGTAAAAAAAAAAAGATTATTTATAGTTAGTAACTTTTATATTTTTACCTCTTAAGGTCCTAATAAGATTATTACTATTACTTAAAATATAATATAACTACTATAAGTAAACTTAATTATAAATACTTTTATAGTCTTAGTAGTATAATATATACTAGATATAGTAGCTATTAGAAATAAGTGTATAAGAGAGATAGCTTTAAAAAAAGTAAAATATTACTTATTTTTCTTTTAGATATTATAATTATTTATTTATTTATTTATACCTAATTTAGCTTATAGCTATTTAGTTCTTCTTTTAAGTAACTTAAACTAAATTATAATAATAGGGAAAAACCCTAATAGTAAGCTATAAGATAAAAAACCTTTTACTACTCTTACCTAAAAGGAAAGCAAGTTAGGCTTAGTATATATATATAGTAATATATATTATAAGTAGGTCTATTTTATAAGAAAAGCTAATTATATACTTATAATAATAAGTTCTTATAAGGCTTAGCCTAAATTATATACTAGAATTTAATTAGTCTTAAGTTAAGTCTAAGTTACTTATACTACTTATTCTTATCTTTCTAAGTATTATCCTTCTTACTAACTAGTATTAGTATACTTTCTTTAGCTTTTAATAGTATTTACTCTCTTAATTAGTTAATTAGTCTAAATACTATAAGAGTTAAACTTAAATCTAAGTTTAGTTTAACTTAAGACTACTTTAAGAGCTGTTTAAGCTCTTTTTAAGCAGAGTAGTTTAGTACTATAGTTAGTATTAGTATTAATACTATTATATCTTATAATAAGTATACTATATATTTATACTACTTACTTAAAATACTAAACTATATAAGTCTTTTTATATAAGTATTTCTTATTTATTCTTACTCTTTTTATACTATATAGTATATATAAGACTATACTAGATATATATTTTTATAGTTATAATATACTAAAAGGATCTTACTAGTAGAGGTAAAATATATTATATCTCTTATATAGTAAGCTCTCTTATAATAGCTATACTTAGCTTATTTCTAATAATACTATATAATATATCTAAAGTAAAAATACTTAAAATACTACTTAGGTTAAATCTCTTTTAAATAGAGCTTAGTCTAATATACCTTTATAGTTATAATTATATCTTAGTTATAAAGTTTATTTATATNNTTATAGTATATATCTTAATACTATTTACTTATTAAATATTTATTATAAGATTTTTAAGTAAGCCTCTTATATAGCTAGTTAAGACTCTCTTAGTAACTACTATAAACTATTTTAAGACCTAATATATACTTATACTAAAAATAGTAAAAATCTAAGTATTATCCTTTAGAAGATTTATAATTAGTTTATAAAAAAAAACTATAATATTCTTACTAAGAAGGTAGTATAAGACTACTATAAGTAAGAGGTAACCTCTTAGAAGGGTATAATTAATAATTATTATAGTATCTAATAGTATATAAGATATAATATTAGAAGCTATACTAAGTAACTTAATAATAATCTTCTTACTAAGATAAGAGGAGATTACTTTTAATAGTAATACTATTAGAGATAAAAGTATTCTTTTATTATAAGTAACTTAGGCTTAAGTTAAGACTTTAGTAGGTGTTTTCTAAAGGGCAGCTAATACTACTTTTTTAATAGTAGTTATAATTATTTTTATAAGAGATAATAAGATTAAAATCTTACTACTTATATATTAAGTATAGCTTATAATAGTATTAGCTAAAATTACTACTATTTTCTAAACTAAGAGAAAAATAGCTATTAGAATAATTATTTTAAGTTTATATTTAGTCTTAATAATAAGATCTTTAAATTAATTATAGGTTATTTTTATACTAGGCTTAGCTTATAATAAGAGTAGGTTTTATAGTAAAAAATTTTCCTTAAGAGAAGAAGAAAAATAGTTTATAATCTTAATATCTTTTATTTTATATAGCCTGCTTATTATATATAATATAATAATAATATAAGAGTAGAAAAAGAGTAGAAAAAGTTTATAAAAAAAGTTAGTTAAGTTAAAATAGATTTTAAGAGTGTAACTAAAGTATAGTAAAGGTAACTATTAAATATTTATAAAAGGTTAGATATTATAATTATATTTTCTTAGATATTTAAGTAGTATTTTAAGTGACTATATAAATATTATTAATAAATATTATTTTAAGAGTCTTTTAAGTTATTAAGCCTTTTTTAGGCTTATTTAGTACTTGTTTTAAAAGTGTTTTAATACTTTACTTACTCTTTTAGTTTTTATTATATTATTAGTATCCTAATAATTATATTCTTTTAATATAAAGTGACTAATAATATAATTATTAAATCTTTAGTAGTATATTATATTAAGTTTTAGCAAACTTAGTTAGCTATTTATACTTATAAGATAGTTTTATATATTCTTATAGTATAATTTTAAAAATATATTTTATAATTTAAGAATAAGTTATAAAAATAATAGTATAGCTTTTTATTATTTTAGATATTAAAAAGATAATACTATTTAATATGCTTACTTAAATTACTATAAGAGTAAAATAGTCTAATAAGATTCTAAATAGTTAAATTAGAAGATAAAAGAGTAGTAGCTTTACTAATATAAATAAAGTATTTATATAGTTGCTTTTTCTTATTTATAATAAAAATAAAAGTGATTATATTTACTAAATTCTTATATATTTAATAGCTTATATTTATAATCTAAGCTGCTTAAGATATATTTCTTTTATTAACTAATTTATTTAAATAGTAGTAAGTTATTAGTTCTTCTTAAAACAAATAGTAAGCTATAACTACTAGAATTACTTTATTATAATAGTAATATTTATTCTTAATTATACTTACTATAAGTGCTTTTAAAGCGTTAAGTAACTATCTTTAAGTAGAATAAAAGTTAGTAATATATAGTAATAACAGTGGCCTTTTAAAGGTTTTCCTAGCTAGTTATTACTTTATATTAACTATAGCCTACTCTTAAGACTAATTATTTTACACCTAGTGTGTAAATTCTTATTATTATTTTACTCTTTCACTTTAAAGACTTTTAGTAATTAACTTAAGTCTTTTTTAGCTTTTAGTAGATTTACTTATTTCTTAATAAAGCACTTACTAGTGTTAAAAGAGCTTTTAGATTTTAAGATAGTTATTAACTTTAGTAATCTATTTAAATATAAGGTTAATAAGATATTATTTACTTTTAGAGTGTTTAATACTAGTAGCTTAGCATATTAAAGCTTCTTATAGCTTTATTTAGTATATAATAGCTATTATATTAACTATAATAATACAGCTAAGATAATAGTTCTTAAAAACATTTAAGTTTTTATACTTAAAAACTAAATTATATAGTTTATTACTAATAGTTACTTAACTTTATATTAGCTACTATCTTATCTTATAACTTAAAATCTTATAACTAAAATAAGATACTTATAAGATTAATTAAGTATATTAGTAGTAGTATAATATAATATATATAAGATTACTATATAACTAAAGCTAGTAAGTATACTTATTTGTTTTATCTAACCTAATATTATTAAATATATTATCTGCTTATTTACTAATATCTTATAACTATTAAAAACAGTCTTAATAATATTTTAAAAGATAAAGGTTTTATTTATAAACTCTTTTAATAGAAGTAGCAGTTTATACTTATTAGGATAGATATTAAGTTTATATAAGAGTTTAAAAGTAGTAAGACTAAAAGCTTTAAAGGTTTTATATTAAAAAGGCAGGCTAAAAAGAAGGTTATAAAAATAGAGTATAAAGTATAAATTAAATAAAAACTTTAAAATAGTTATCTTATTTTTATATTATAGCTTAGTATAAGAAATATATAAAATAATATAATAGAGAGCTATTACTTATAACAGCTAAGTTTAGCCTATAAGTATAAGATAAGTTTAAAATATAAAAGTGTTTAAATAAGTAGTTTAAAATATTATAGTAAGTAATATAAGTTATAGTCTAGTAATAGTAAAATAGTAGATTTAATATAACTAAGTGTGTTAATAGCTAAAAAGCTTAAAACTCTTATCTAATATGCTAAATAAGTGTTTATATACTATAGTTATAAAGTGGTTAAACTGTGTTAAATAGTGCTTATTTAATATATATATATTAGTTAGTATTAAACTATATTAAATAAAGCCTGTTTAATATATATATATAGTCTTATATAATAAGAAGAAAAAAGTAGGTATTAAAATAGTTTTACTAGTTATAACTACTTAGTCTTAACTTAAGCTGTAATATAATATCCCCTCTCTTATTAGTCTTACTTTTAAGACTTATAAAGTAAGCTTTTTTCTATAAGGTAAGTATTTATTATTTTTAGTTTTATAATTATTTTTATACTCTTAGCTAATTATTATATTAGGCTGTGTTTTTAAAAACTTATTATATTTTAAAGTTATATCTACTTATTATAGTAATATTACTAATATTATTAAAAAGTTTAGCTTTAAAATATCTTACTATTTAGTATACTTTAAGGTAAATTATTATTCTTATATTATTATAAAAAGAAAGATATAATATAATTTTTATATAAAAAAGAAATATATAAATTATAATTTTAATAGTATATTTTTATAAGCTTATAAGTTTTTATACTCTTAGTCTTATATTTATACTAACTTTTCTTAGTTACTTAAGTTTCTTAAGAGAAAGACTGTTTAAAGTAATAAAAAGAATAAGCTAAAGTAGATTTATTTAAGATATTTACTTAGCTATAGTAATTATATTAATAAGAGATATATTTTTATAAGAAGACTATTAAGATAGTATATTATAACTGTAAAGATTTAAATAAGCTAAAAAAGGTAATATAGTAAGATATTATAGTATATTTTAAGGCTTTATCTAATATTTAGTTATTAGAGGACTATAAGATAATTAACTAAAGTGTTATAAATTTAAGTACTTTCTCTACTTTACTTAATTTTAGTGTTATTAGTAAAAAATTTTTAAGAGGTGTTATATATAAGTAATATATTTAGCTAGTTTCTATTAATTATTACTCTTAAGGTAGTCTTTCTAATTAATAAGATACTTAATTTACCTGTTTTTTATTTTTATATTAAAAATAGCTTTTACTATATATTTCTTAAGTCTTTTAACCTTTATCTTATATTTATTACTAAACTTAGCTATAATAGTGTTTTTTATACTTTTAAGAAATAAAATATAAAAGATAAGATAAAGTCTAACTTTTAGTAGTAAGTCTAACTAGTATTTATTTTCTAATATTTTTTTAAGAATTTTATAAGAGCTAATATACTTATAGTCTAGTTTTTTATTTTATTATTTTATTTTAATATTTTTTATTATAAGAAGTATTATATCTCTTTCTTAAAAAGATAGTCTTTTTATCTTTTTCTAATTATAGTATTTTTTTATTTAGTATTTAATAAATTTAAGTTTAGTTTTTATTTTTTTATATAGATTTTTTAGTTTTTCTATTATAAGAATAGCTTTTAGGATAATCTGCTTATCTTAGCTTATTTTATAAGTATTAAAAGTAAACCTAAAGTTAGTATATACTAGTATAAGTTTTATACTTTTATAAATAAAAGTGTTATAGCTTAGCTATATAGTTAAAAGCTTCTTAACCTAGTTATTTTATTTATAGTTAATATAGTATTAGAGATACTATTTTAGTATTTAGTTTATTTATATTATCTATTTATTAACTTATACTTAAAATACTATAATAAGATAGTAGTTTAATCCTAAGTAGTTTATTAGGCTTTATTAAAACTTAAAAGTAAATAATAGTTCTTAATTAGATAGAACTTTTATTAGAAGCTTATATATACTAATAATATTTTATAAGAAGATATAAGTAAACTACTTTATATTTATTAATTCTTAGTAAAAAATAAAACAAGAAAATTTTATAAGTCTATTTATAATAATAAAAATACTATTATAAAGTGTACTAGTTATAAGGTTTTTAAATAAAAGTAGTTTAATAATAAAATTTATAGTAATTAAGTCTTAAAGTTACTTAGTAATTAGTAAAAGTTATAACTTTTTATATAGTTTATAATATTAAGTTTTAGTTTTTATATATAATAAGTATTATTTAGTAACTTTTTTTATAACTACTTTTATTTTAGTAACCTTTTATAAACATTTAATAGTTACTCTTATTATACTTTAGTTATACTTTTAAAATCTATTTTAACTTAACTAACTTTTTTTATAGACTTTTTTTACTCTTTTTTCACTCTTATATTATTATTATATTATATATAAGATATAAGCTAAGTAAAATAAAAAATATTAAGATTATAAACTATCTCTCTTCTCTCTTTAAAGAAAAATTTTTACTATAAAACCTACTCTTACTATAAGCTAAGCTTAGTATAAAAACAACTTATAATTAATTTAAAAATCTTTATTTATTTATACTTAATTTAGCTTATAACTATTTAGTCTTTCTTTTAAGTAACTTAAACTAATTTATAATAAGAGAGAAAAACTCTAATAGTAAGTTATAAGATAAAAAACCTCTTATTACTCTTACTTAAGAGGAGAGTAAGTTAAGCTTAGTATATATATATAGTAATATAAGTTATAAGTAGGTTTACTTTATNNACTTATAATAATAAGTTCTTATAAGGCTTAGCTTAAATTATATATTAAAATTTAATTAGTTTTAAGTTAAGTTTAAGTTACTTATATTACTTATTCTTATTCTCTTAGGTATTATTCTTCTTACTAACTAATATTAGTATACTTTTTTTAGCTTTTAATAGTATTTACTCTCTTAATTAGTTAATTAATTTAAATATTATAAGAGTTAAACTTAAACTTAAATCTAGTTTAGCTTAAGACTACTTTAAGAGCTATTTAAGCTCTTTTTAAGTAAGATAGTTTAATACTATAGTTAGTATTAGTATTAATACTATTATATTTTATAGTAAGTATACTATATATTTATATTACTTACTTAAAATATTAAACTATATAAGTCTTTTTATATAAGTATTTCTTACTTATTTTTACTCTTTTTATATTATATAGTATATATAAGATTATAATAGTAATCTTAGTTAATACTACTATAAGTTATACTTAATATATAAGTAATAAGATCTTAATCTTACTATCTCTTATAGAAATAATTATAATTATTATTAAAAAAGTAGTATTAGCTACCTTTTAGAAAATACTTATTAAGATCTTAACTTAAGCTTAAATTACTTATAATAAGAGAATACTTTTACTCTTAATAGTACTAATATTAAAAGTAATCTTTTCTTATTTTAGTAAGAAGATTATTATTAAGTTATCTAGTATAGCTTTTAATATTATATTTTATATATTATTAGATACTATAATAATTATTAATTATACCCTTTTAAAAGGTTATTTCTTACTTATAATAGTCTTATATTACTTTTTTAGTAAGAATATTATAGTCTTTTTTTATAAACTAATTATAAATCTCTTAAAAGATAATACTTAGATTCTTATTATTTTTAGTATAAGTATATATTAAGTCTTAAAATAGTTTATAGTAATTACTAAAAGAGTTTTAACTAGTTATATAAGAGACTTACTTAAAAACCTTATAGTAAATATCTAATAAGTAAATAATATTAAGNNTAAATAAACTTTATAACTAAAATATAATTATAATTATAAAAGTTTATTAAATTAAGTCTTATTTAAAAAAGATTTAACTTAAATAATACTTTAAGTACTTTTATTTTAAATATATTATATAATACTATTAAAAATAAGTTAAATATAACTATTATAAGAAAGCTTATTATATAAGAAATATTATATATTTTACTTTTACTAGTAAGATTTTTTTAGTATATTATAATTATAATAGCTTATACTTAGTATAATCTTATATATATTATATAATATAAAAAAAGTAAAAATAAGTAAGAAATACTTATATAAAAAGACTTATATAGTTTAGTATTTTAAGTAAGTAATATAAATATATAGTATACTTATTATAAAATATAGTAATATTAATACTAATACTAACTATAATACTAAACTACTTTACTTAAAGAGAGCTTAAATAGCTCTTAAAGTAGTCTTAAGCTAGACTAAACTTAGATTTAAGTCTAACTTTTATAGTATTTAGACTAATTAACTAATTAAGAGAGTAAATACTATTAAAAGTGAAAAAAGATATACTAATACTAGTTAGTAAAAAAGATATTACCTAAAAGAATAAAAATAAGTAATATAAGTAACTTAAACTTAACTTAAGACTAATTAAATTCTAGTATATAATTTAAGCTAAGTCTTATAAGAACTTATTATTATAAGTATATAATTAGCTTTTCTTATAAAATAAACCTACTTATAACTTATATTATTATATATATATATTAAGCTTAACTTACTTCTCTCTTAAGTAAGAGTAGTAAGAGGTTTTTTATCTTATAGCTTACTATTAGAGTTTTTCCCTCTTATTATAAATTAGTCTAAGTTACTTAAAAAAAGAACTAGATAGCTATAAGCTAAATTAGGTATAAATAAATAAATATATATATATTATCTTAAAGTTACTTCTCTTAGAATATTTCTAAGCTAAATAAAGTTATTAAAGTTATAATAACTAATTTAAATTATTACTTAAGTTAATATAGTAAAATACTAAATAAGAACTATTAATATATAATAGCTAAGTTTAACCTATAAGTATAAAATAGGTTTAAAATGTAAAAGTGTTTAAATAAGTAGTTTAAAATATTATAGTAAGTAATATAAGTTATAGTCTAGTAATAGTAAAATAGTAGATTTAATATAACTAAGTGTGTTAATAGCTAAGAAGCTTAAGACTCTTATTTAATATGCTAAATAAGTGTTTATATACTATAGTTATAAAGTAGTTAAACTATGTTAAATAGTGCTTATTTAATATATATATATTAGTTAGTATTAAACTGTGTTAAATAAAGCTTATTTAATAAATATATATAGTTTTATATAGTAAGAAGAAAAAAGTAGGTATTAAAATAGTTTTACTAGTTATAACTGCTTAGTTTTAACCCAGGCTATAATATTACTTATATTACTTTTAGCCTAAGAAAAGTCTTAGTAAAATAAAGTGTAAAACAAATTAAGGTTTTATAAGGCTTGCTATTTAGGTTTTAAGCTAAGATAACTTTAATATCTTTATAGTATAAGTATAAAAGTGCTTTTAGCTTAAATCTACTTAAAGTAATAAGTAAAAAAAAAAGCAGAGTAAGAATATAATACTTAATAATTTAAAACTTTTCTTATATAGTACTAATAGTAGTGTTAGCTTACAGCTTAAGGTTGTCTATTAATATATATTTATTCTCTAATTATTAAAAACTTAAATAATACTTCTTTATAAGTTCTCTAATAACTTAAGTAGTAATAGTAAGCCTCTAAAAGTATTAAAAGTAAAAAGAAACTTATAGTAAGTATTTTATTATTTAACTTATAATTAATCCGCTTATTTATAAGCTTTTTATACACTAGTTAGAACTTTTTCTAATAAACTTTAAAAAAGAAGAAAGATTTTAAACTAGAGAGTTTTTACCTTTTATATCTAGTTATTTATATTATAATCTATTTAAAAAAGACATTTATATTCTTAATTAAGATATTATATATATAGTATATATAAGATTCTACTTAGTAAATATATAATACCTAAAGCTATTAATAGTATAGTATATAAGAAGTAATAATAATATATACTTGTTTTACTACTACTTAATTTTATTAAGTTGTTTAATTATATATAAGATATAATGTTTTTTAGCTACTTAGTTTTTATTAAATTTCTTTTTTATATAAAAATAATACTTAAAAGAAAAAGTATAACTATTATAAAGTCTTAATCTATTATTAGTATTACTATTAATATTACTAAGATTTATACTATTATTTAAGGCTTAGTATAAGCTAATATTAAACATACTATTTTAGTTACTAAAAAAGTTATTAGACTTAGCTAAGATAGTAAAAAAAGATTATTACTTTATTACTTATAATATATTAAAGTGTTATAAATATAAGAAGAAAAGTTTTTTACTACTAGGTTAGCTAGTAACCTTTTTATATACACTTATATATTTATCACTTAGCTAATATATAAGAATCTAGTAATAAAAAACAGAAAACAGAAAATAGTTATAATAAGGCTTAGTATATAAATAAGTAGTAATATAAATACTATAACTTATAGTAAATAAGTAACTTAAAAGGTACTTTTAAGTAACTTAACTAGAGTCTAATAGCTTATATATTAAGATAGTAATATAAAAACAGTACTAGTTTTCCTAGTAAATAAACAGCGGGAAATAGTAATATTAGTTACTAAAAATAGTAGGCTTAAAACTATATAATTATTTAAGAGAGTATATTATAATTATAACAGCTTACACTTAATATAATCCTATATATACTATATAGTATAAAAAAAGTAGAAATAAGTAAGAAATACCTACTTAAAGAGACTTATATAGTTTAGTATTCTAAGTAAGTAATATAAATATATAATATACTTACTATAAGATATAATAGTATTAATACTAGTACTAACTATAATACTAAACTACTTAGTCTAAAAAGAGCTTAAGTAGCTTTTAAAGTAGTTTTAAGCTATATTAGACTTAGGTCTAAGTTTAGCTCTTATAGTATTTAGACTAATTAACTAACTAAGAGAGTAAATACTATTAAAAGTTAAAAAAGATATACTAATACTAGTTAGTAATAAGAATAATACTTAGAAGAATAAGAAGAATAAGTAGTATAAGTAACTTAGACTTAACTTAAAATTAATTAAATTTTAGTATATAATTTAAGTAAAGTCTTATAAGGATTTATTAAAATAAGTATATAACTAGCTTTTCTTATAAAGTAAACTTACTTTAAAACTTATACTACTATATATATATACTAAGCTTAACTTAGTTTTATTTTAGGTAAGAGTAGTAAAAGGTTTTTTATCTTATAGCTTACTATTAGGTTTTTTCTTTTTATTATAAACTAGTTTAAGCTACTTAAAAAAAAGTCTAAATAACTATAAAGTTAAAATAAGATATAAATAAATAAATAAATAAATAAATATATAATAAAAATAAACTATTATTTTATTAGCTGTTTTTTACTAGTAGGTTTTATTTTAGTTAAATCTAAGGTTTAGCTTAAAAACTATCTTTTTATAAGTATTTATAATATAAATATACTAAAAAAAATAGTTAGATCTTTTTAAGTTATAATTAGTTCTTATATAAGTAGTATTAATAGTTTTAGTAGCTTAAGCTAAGTTTAAAGTACTATTATAATAGTCTTAAGCTAACTTAATAACTATCTTATAAGAGGTAAAAAGCTAATATAAAGTTATAATACTTTTTTTATAAGGCTATTACTATCTTTGTTTAAGTAGTTATAATAGTCTTAAAGTAAGTAGTAAAAGTTAAAATTACTATTAAAAAGTATATAGTTATTTAGTATAATACTAGTTAAGACTTATAATATAAGTAAGTTACTTTTACTATTTAAACAATTATATAAAATAGTAATTTAATATTAGGTTTTTATAAAAGTAATACTAACTTAGTTTTTTTCTACTTATAATATTTATAACTTAAGCTTATACTATTTATTTATATAAATTATTATATACTTACTATAGTAAACTATATAATAGTTATAATATTTTAAGTAAGTTAAGACTTTTATCTTAAAGTTCTTATTTAGCTTAAAAAGTATAATTATATTATATTTACTATAAGCTTATAGTATAATATAAGTAAAAGTAGCTTAATAATTAGTATTTTAATATAGTACTAGTATTAATTAGTAGTTAGAAAAGAGGATAATAATAGTAATAAGACTAAGATAATTATTAAGAGAGGGAATAATATATAAGCAGCTTAAGTTTATATTAAGACTAAACTAGTAGATATTATATATAGTTTATTTATTAAGCTAAAAAGCCTTTTAAGTTTTCTTAATAAAAACTATATAAGCTAAGCTAATAAAAAGAGTAGTAAAAGTAAAAGCTTTTAAGTTAAAAAGTTAATTATTATATATTCTTAAAAGTAAAAAAGTCTATCTAAGTATTTTTTCTTATTATAAGCTTAGTATAAAGCTATAATAAAGTAGTTATAACTTTAAGCTAAGTATTTACTCTTATAAAAAATATAATTTAAAAAGATCTTTTTATATTTAGTTAAGTATTCTTCTCTATTAGTATATATAGCACTTTTATATTATTTATAAGTTAGGGCTAATTTATAGTTTTAAGCTAAGTATCTAAACTTAAAATAGTTATAATATAAGATAGTTTAAAGCCTCTTATTAAAGGGCTTATAATTATATAGTTATATATTAAATAGTAAGCTATTATTATATAAGTAGTTAGCCTTTTTAATAAAGCTAGTATATAAGATAAGGTTTATTTTTACACTAAGGCTAAGTTAACTAGTCTTTTACTTTTTAACTTAAAGGATTTTTAGTTAGTTAAATTTATTAATTTTTTTAATAAGCTTATTAGTATTATTTAAAATAAATATAAGTTAGATTCTTTTTATTATTATTATAAATATTAAAAGGGAAAAAACTATACTATTATTAAAAGCTTTAATAGCTTAATCTTTAGTGTAAATAGCTTATATCTTATTTACTATATAAAATATAAAAATAGTATTACTACTTAGTAGCTTTCTTACTATAATAATACTAGAGTTATTATAAGCTTAATTTACTATCTTAATAGTATTTTTTAAGGTTTAACTATTAATATTAAAAGGTATATTTCTTATTTAAATTATAACTTTATACTTAATATAGCTTTAAGTTATTTACTTTATACTTTTTTAGTTTAAAAATAATAAGTTTTATACTATAATTAATATATATAAAAGTTAGCCTTTCTTATAATCTAAAAGTATAATAAGAGCTATATTAATAATAGAGGTAAAAGTTATAATAATATTTATAGTAATTTACTTTTTAAGAGTAGTTTTATAGTTATATATAGTATTTTTCTTATATAAGATATAAGCTTATAACTTATATATAAATATATAAGCTTAAATAATATACTAAACTTGTTTAAGAGATTTAATAGAGATAATTTTAGTGATAATATTATATATTTTGTTTTTTAAGTTATCTACTAGTATTTTAGTTAGTTTAATAATAGGTTTATTATTTTTACTTAATATATACTAGCTGATTCTTATAAGAGGGTTATATTAACTTTAGTTAAGTTTATACACTCTTAAATTAATAGCTATTAAAAGCATATTAGTATTATTATTCTAGTCTTAATATATTATTATTCTTAAAGTAATATATATATAAAAATTTAAATTCTAATATTAAAATAAATTTTAAAAACAGATTTAAGTTATAATAAGTAAAAACTAGTTATTTTATAAGAAGGTTTTTTAGTAAGTAAGTATTTATATATATATTATAACTAAAGCTTTTTATCTAAATAGTATAATAAGTAATTTATATTATAGTTATATTACTATTTATATTAAAAATAGTATTTTAAGATTATATTAAAAAAGGTTAGCTTAGCTTATTAGCTTAATAAGAGATAACTTTAATATTATATTAGCTAAATAAGTTTTTAAAAGCTATTAAGATTAAAAAGAGAGGTTTATTATAAAGTTATACTTTAATATTTAAGATTAATATTTTATTAATTATATTACTTATTAAGAAATAAATACTATATCTTATAGTTTTAAGTATAATATCTTATATAGTTTTTCTATATATACTATTTATTATATTACTTTCTTTTATTTAGTAAGATATTAAGAAAAGCTTATAAAATAAAATAATAGCTAACTAGAAATTAACTTAAATTATATAATAAGACTAGATTTCTTAAGAAGATATAAAATAATATAAAGTTAGGCTTATAACTTAAAAAGCTACTAGGCTATATAAAGCTAGTTTAAATAGCTAGCTAAGAAGGTATTAAAATATTTATAAAAAAGTTATAAGCTAAGAAAGTTTTAGTTTAGAAAAGTTAAATTAGTTAGGTATAAAAGGTAAAAAGGTAAATAAGATATAATATAAAGCTTAATTAAAATAAAGTATTATAATTTAAGCTTTACTTAGCTTAAGCTAAATAGAAAGATTATTTACTAAGAAATAATAAAGCTTAGCTACTAAGATAGTTAACAGTTTATATAGGTATTTAAGTTAAATAAGTAGAAAGCTTTATTTTCTTTCTTTTTTTTTTAGCTTTATTAATACTAAACTCTTTTAGCACCTTTTTATAACTGCTTAAAAACTAGCTTAATATATAAAGTTCTAATTAATAAGCCTTAAGATATAAGATATAATATATAATAATATAATAAAAAGTAATATACTAAGTTCTCTTATTAAGAGATATATTAATATATATTTATATAACTTTATATAAACTTATACTTTATTAAGTTTAATAGTATAAAAAAAACAAATTTATAGTAAGATTATATATAAGTATAACTTTTTAATATATTAGAAATATTATTAATATATATATAATTAATAGTAAAAGCTAATAAATATACTATTAATATATAATTTATATTATATAATATAATATTAAAAAGGTATTTATTTATTTATACCTAATTTAGCTTACAGCTATCTAGTTTTTCTTTTAAATAACTTAAACTAATTTATAATAAAAGAGAAAAACCCTAATAGTAAGCTATAAGATAAAAAACCTTTTACTACTCTTACTTAAGAGAGAAGTAAGTTAAGCTTAATATATATATATAATAATATAAGTTATAAGTAGGTCTACTTTATAAGAAAAGCTAATTATATACTTATAATAATAAGTTTTTATAAGGCTTAGCTTAAATTATATACTAGAATTTAATTAGTCTCTAATTAGGTCTAAGTTACTTATATTACTTATTCTTATCCTCTTAGGTATTATTCTTCTTACTAACTAGTATTAGTATATATCTTTTAGCTTTTAATAGTATTTACTCTCTTAATTAGTTAATTAGTCTAAATACTATAAGAGTTAGACTTAAACTTAAGTTTAGTTTAGCCTAAGGCTACTTTAAGAGCTATTTAAGCCCCTTTTAAGCAAAATAGTTTAGTACTATAATTAGTATTAATATTAGTATTATTATATCTTATAGTAAGTATACTATATATTTATATTACTTACTTAAGATACTAAACTATATAAGTCTTTTTATATAAATATTTCTTACTTATTTTTACTCTTTTTATATTATATAATATATATAAAACTATACTAAGTATATACTATTATAGTTATAATATACTAAAAGGATCTTACTAGTAAAAATAAGATATATTATATCTCTTATATAGTAAGCTCTTTTATAATAGCTATATCTAGCTTATTCCTAATAGTACTATATAATATATTTAAAGTAAAAATACTTAAAGTATTACTTAAGTTAAATCTCTTTTAAATAAGACTTAGTCTAATAAACTTTTATAGTTATAATTATATCTTAGTTATAAAGTTTATTTATATTTATTANNTTAATACTATTTACTTATTAGATATTTACTATAAGATTTTTAAGTAAGCCTTTTATATAGCTAGTTAAAACTCTCTTAGTAACTATTATAAACTATTTTAAGACTTAATATATACTTATACTAAAGATAGTAAGAATCTAAGTATTATCTTTTAGGAGATTTATAATTAGTTTATAAAAGAGAACTATAATATTCCTATTAAAAAGGTAGTATAAGACTATTATAAGTAAGAAGTAACCTCTTAAGAGAGTATAATTAATAATTATTATAATATCTAATAGTATATAAGATATAATATTAAGAGCTATACTAAGTAACCTAATAATAATCTTCTTACTAAGATAAGAGAGGATTATTTTTAATATTAGTATTATTAGAGATAAGAGTATCTTCTTATTATAAGTAACTTAAGTTTAAGTTAAAGTCTTAATAAGTATTTTCTAAAAAGTAGCTAATACTACTTTTTTAATAGTAGTTATAATTATTTCTATAAGAGATAGTAAGATTAGAATCTTACTACTTATATATTAGGTATAACTTATAGTAATATTAGCTAAAATTATTACTATTTTCTAAACTAAGAGAAAAGTAGCTCTTAGGATAATTACTTTAAGTTTATATTTAGTTTTAGTAATAAGATTTTTAAATTAATTATAAGTTATTTTTATACTAGGCTTAGCTTATAGTAAGAGTAGGTTTTATAGTAAAAAATTTTTCTTAAGAGGAGGAGAAAGATAGTTTATAATCTTAATATTCTCTATTTTACTTAGCCTACTTATTATATATAATATAGTAATAATATAAGAGTGGAAAAAAAGTAAAAAAGGTTTATAAAGAAAGTTAGTTAGGTTAGAATAGATTTTAAGAGTATAACTAAAATATAGTAAGAGTAACTATTAAATATTTATAATAGGTTAATATTAAAAAGGTAACTTACTATTATAAATAATATAGTAAGAGAGAAAATAAAATAAAAAGAGAAAAAGTAAATAACTTTATAATTTAGTATTATATAAATTTTCTAGCTATATATAGCTTTCTATTAGTATAATTAACTTGTAAAAGTAAGACTATTTTAAACTTTTTAAAGTTTATATTATAAGCTGTTTTAAGCTTATAAGAGTATAATAACTATATAGCTTAGTTATATTTTTACACTTTCTTTTAAGCTTATAGTTTTTACCTTATAATAAATAAATATATATCTTCTTCTTAGAAAGGTCTTAACCTAAATTTAGTTTATAAAATTTTTACTATCTTTATATATTAACTTCTAATAGCCCTTTATATTAGTATTGTTACTAACCTTCTTAGGATAGTATTTATGCTAGAATAAGGCTGGCAATATTAGGGGGCTTTAGTCGCTACCTTAGCTTCTGAGACCACAGCGCCGTGTAAGTGGCCCGGGCAATCTCCCACTTGCCTCTTCACCATCTAACAGTAGCTGCCCGCCAGGGGGAGAAGCCAGGATATCAGCCCGGACACCAGCCAGGGCATCAGCCCAAAGTCACATGATCGAGGGCAAGATGAGGACGGCACAACTTTGTCCTCCGAGCGAGGGAGGCCGCGCTTCGATCTTGACCGGCTCTACAATACGCTCTCGTATCATCGATGATTGCTCTAGTGTAACTTTAACGAGCACTGAGGATGAATTCGATGCAGAAGAAGCGCAGCGTCGAGCCTGGGTTGACGAAATCGAGTAAGTAGAAGGCCGACTTCTGACACAACGTGGTGCTAACTTTGGAGGAACAACGTCTTTTCCTGCCTCGTGGGCAATAAACTATTCGATTCGAACATAGAGGACCCGAAAAACATCCTTTGTACGGGCAGCGGAGCAAGCGCCTGGGCAACGTCAGCAATATCTCTGGCGTGGTTGGCGTTTTGATCGCTCGTTAACATTAAGAAGAGAGGTCGCTCAAAGATACCCATCGTCGTGCGTGGTAGTCTTGGAAAGGGAACCATATGGGAGAAACTTGCCGGCAAACTGCACAATCGAGAAGGGGGATGTACAGAAGTATCACTGGGTGAGGGCAGACAGATGCGAACTTTGTACAGCTTTCCCAACCGCCACTTTTCGCAGATTTGATGAGGGACGCTGGCTTTAGCCATCTCCAGATTATCTACCGTGAACGTCCGTGGCGAAAGGGAAAGCTAAAGGTCTGCAGGCAAGTAACCACTGCACCTTTCCATGCCCTAGATACACAACGTACATATTGACCATTTCCTTATAGCGTCGCTGTCACAGGGAGAGCTAGAGGGGTGAGAGTCCGTTCGTCTGGTGATTGTGAACTGGGACGTCCACCGACCGGTCAGGCATTAGATGCACGTTATTAGTGCTCCGGGAGTGGTCTAGATAGGGTCGGACGAGTTGGCATACTTGGTGCCTCTCCTCGGGCGTACAACGCAATATAGAGACGGTTCTTCTCTGACGGCATTGTTGATTTGACCCTAGCAGTGGCGTGTACAGTTTAAAAAGCGGCCCCTTCCATGCAGTAGTGGTGGTTGTGGTGGCAGGCTTGCACATAACCCTGCCAACTTGCATGAGCTGAGGCGAAGCACGGTCCAGTCTGTCTCTGTCCAAGATCATCGCAACCAATCATACTGGGATTGTTTGCCGCGGGAGCATGACGCACGCACGCAAGTCACATGCCCTCTCCAATCAGGGGAGAGTTGGTTATCCTCATCCAGGCGATACGGGGTTTACTGTAGCGAGCGTAGTTCGCACTTACCTACAAAGGGTGGTCAATTCCCATGCTGTTAAAGATTTCCAGTAAGCTAATTAACAAACTGACCGACAAGATCCTACACCTCAATACATACATACATACATACATACATACATATAATACAACCTCCATCGGTTGAATTTTGGGTCCACCATGCCTTCTACGATCAGCGAGTGCAAACATTGCGGGACGTCTGTGTCCAGTACCCAAACTGAGTGTCCCAATTGTGGAAAAGCGCCGCACTAGGTCGGTACAGACTTGGATCTCAATTCTTGTTCACGATGCTCATATCTTCCAGGGTTACCTAGAGGCATGCACATACGGTTATCTTGGGTAGAATGGCTTTGTCGGGTCGGACTGAGGGCACTTGAGCTGCACCAAATTTCGATCACTATCTCTAGAATAGTACACGTGACAACAACCTGTTTCCGATTGCATGTGACTCTACATTATACCGCTAGAGGCCTCTTTGCCCTTGACAAGATAAACTAGGCACCGTACACTCTTTGAACTTTTGCCATTTGATGCCAGGCAGCGTGTCTCACGTAGGCAGTGAGAGAGGCCATATCAAGGTACAGCATGACAGTATACGCTGGTGAATCAATTGCAAGTAGACTGACCCTAGAGGTGCAAGATGACGTCTGCTAATCTCGGAGCTTCCCAGGGTCTCAGTCTCCCTCTATTTTCTTGTAGCTGCAGGCTCACAGCAGCTTGGCCGAAGTCTTCTCATTCAAATGCCTCGCGTGACTCCTCTCACAACCTTTGTGACTCCTCGGCTCCTGACAATCGGCGAGCCAACGCTCCAGTGAGGCTTTTCTTGGAATGGAGAAATTCAAGTAAATCGAGTGAGTCATCGACTTCATCGTTGATGGCCGATGAAGGGCCAAGTCTGTTGTAGAATGGGTATTCATAGCGAGGTGGGAAGAAACCAGCGTATTCCCAATCAATGATTGCTCTGATTTTTAGCGTGTCCGGGTCAACGATGACGTTTTGCTGCGATAGATCGTTATGGCAGAAGACGTATTCGTCATTTCTCGAGGACTGTAGGCGCCAATCGTCTGTTTCTACGCGTCGCAGAACTCGGTATGGAGGGATGAGAATTCCTGATGGTCCGCCAAGACGGCTGGATTTCAAAGCCTTAAGTTTCGCTTTCTGAATCTCAAGCTCCTTGCGCACAACTGTCTTCTGTCGCTCTTCGAGTTCGGACATATTCACGCCCTCGATATACTCGGTGATCAAATAGTATGCCCCGTCATCCTCAAAATGGCAGTGGACAGTTGGGACCGGGATATCAGTGTGTTGTCGAATGAACTGCAATGATTCAGCTTCGTTCATGAGGCGTTCCTTGGCGAGGCGGGGGATATGTAGACCGCGATATCCAGTGCGAAACTCATGGGGCCGCAGACTTCTCTTGATAAAGACGTTCCCACAATGGTAATATTTTCTCTCAAACGATACAGCAAAGCAGCCCTCCTCTTGGATCGGTTTCGCAGACATTGCAGCTGTTTATAGAGTTCGTAAAAGAAGTACGGTTATGGATGTGTTGATCTAAATCGCAGAGAAGCTGAACTTGGTCAGTTTGAGCAGAGAGATGAAACCGCAGAATTATAAGAAGGTTTCGATTGCCCTGAGAAGTTGAGCAGCCAGGGAGGGGACTGATGTATTTTGGGTGCTGTCAGAGATAAGGGTGCTGATTAAGGGGTCGTTTTGCCAAGGTAGACCGCCTGCGTTTTAAGGTATGTAGGTAATAACACTTCCGATTGGTGGAGCTTCACTCCACCTTCGGTCCCCGTGATACAGTTCCTGCTCACTGCGCTCCAACCCAACAGTTGATACCGCCGCACTACTCATCGCTTACCCAAGGCTTCTCTATTCGCTCTCGGACAATGCCCAGGTCGCAAGGGTAACGGCGTCTGCCCAAGTTGCAATGGTGAAGTAGATGCGATTATCCGTAGATTGACATATGCGTCTACGTTCGCTAAGAGGGGGCATGTAAAGCTTTCCTGCATACGGCAACATGCTGAAGTCCTTGGTCGACCAACAATCCGCCCCTCCTCTTCTGGATTTGAGTGCCCAAAACGTGGTTTAAACTATTTTGCAAAATCAGCATTCGACCCCTGATGCCGACAGTTCTGGCCCTTCTTGGTTGTGCGCTTGACGTAGTCTGGGCGAAACAGCTCATGATTATACTATGTGCATCTATCACTGCGGCCATCAGCACGTGACGTGCATCCAGCTGGAGGGTTCTCTGTTGGCGCAGGGCTTCGCTGTATAAAAGACCCTGGGTATTATACTAAAGAGGCCTCTGGTATAATAAGGGGCCCCAGGTGCTATAGTGAAGGGACCTGCGGATGTTATAAAGAGTAAAACAATGGGCTACAATAAGGGTAAAATAAGGGGCAGTTTAATACAGACTTGTTAACAAAGACCAGTTAGTAAGACTTGTATTATAAGATCTTATAGAAAAAAGTCTTAAAGGTTATTATCCTAATAGGTTAGACTTTATATAGCTAAGGTGTGACAGCTAGGTTTAACCTAAAAGTATAAGATAGGTCTAAAATATAAGAGTGTTATAAACTAGTAGTTTAAGATATTAGAGAGAGTAATATAAGTTATAGTCTAGTAATAATAGAAAAGTAGATTTAATATAACTAGGTATATTAATAAATAGTAAGACTATTTTTATAAAAGTGCTAAGTATATATAAATACTATAGTTATAATATAGTTAATATACTTAATAAGTATATATTATATCTAAGTGTGTATTACACTTTTCTCTCTTATATCTAACTTTCTACTTTATTAATTAAATCTTAACTACTAAGCATATTACAATTAAATACTAAGGTAAAAACCCTTCTTGCCTTTTAAGCCTTTTAAAATAACTTAAAACTAAGTATCTAATATGTTATAAGTATCTATAAGGTTAATAAGTATAAGCTATATTATTAGCAGAATAGTATTTAATCTTAATATAATTATATCCCGCTATTATGTTAACTATCTAATCTAGAGGAACAGATTATTATTTAGTTTATTTTTAACCTAGATTTATAAGGATTTCCCTTATAACTGTATAGTGTTAAAAAAATAGCTAACTAACTGCTTATAGACTGTAATATGTCACCTGTTAGTAAGTGCTAGGCTTCTAACTTTATTAGGTGATAACTAGAGCTTAAAACGTGTTTTTTTTATAAATACAACTATTAGAGGGCTAAATATAAAGATCTAACTATTATTCACAATTAGTTTAAGCTTATAAAGAATATAATTGTAAAGTATAGTATTAACCTTAGTGATATTTATAACTTTAATAAGACTAGCTTTATAATAAGCCTTATTATAAGTGGAATAGTTATTATAAGTGTAGAAAGATGTAGAAACCTAAAATCAGCCTAGCCTGAAAACTAGAAATAGGTTATAATTATTTAAGCGATTAATATAAAAGGCTAGGCAATCTAGCTGTTTATTATAGTTGCGGGCTAATATTACCTTGCTAGCTAGTACTAGAAAAGTAACCTTTTAGGTGATTAGGCTATTATAACAACTTAAAATAGCTGGACTAATAATAAGACTAGTCTTAAGTGGCTTAAGCACTTTAACCAGCATATAAAGGCCTAATTAATTAGTTGTTATTATCTTCTAATTCTTAATAGGTATAAAAGTCACCACTTAGTTAACTTTAAGAAATATTATAAAAAGAACTATATTATTACGCTTTATATACTGCCTTATTTATCTCACTTATTTTAGCCTCTTAATATTAGGTGCTTTAAGCTGCTTAAAAAAGCGTATAATTAAGAAATTAAGCAGTTAATTAGATGCTTTATAACTTACATCTTAAAGACTAAGTTCTTTCTAGCCTTTTATGCTACTTATAAAGCTGTTATAATAAAAAGTAATATTAAGAGAGGTTTTTAAGAGGCTAAACTTGTTCTTTTAGACCTAGAAAATATCATATTAAAGCTTAATATATAGCTATAAACTTTAACACTAGTTAAGAAAAAGGTTAGCCTTCTTAACTCTTAAGTCTTAAAGACCTTAAAGACTGTGCTTAAGGCTAGCTTACAGTCTAAATACCTTAAAAGACAAGTTAGAAGGTATTAAAGTAGCTCTCTAGTATTTATTCTTAAGGCGCTTAAGTTATTTTCTAAGGGAATAAAAGTAATAATACATTAGATAGTATTATTAAAGTCTAAGAACTAGATCCTTTAACAGGCAAATAAGACTTTTAGTAGATAGTATAAAGTAAAAAAAACCTGCTTATATAAAGAAGGGAAGATAACTTTAGATAAGAGAAGAAATATAATTAATTAGAAGAATATTAATATATAGGTAGTGGCTAAATTATTAAAAAGTGGTAGTTAAGAAAGGTTAATACTACTAAGAGAAAGGTATTATAAAACATATAGTAAGACTAGTTATAACTTAAAAACCTATTAGATAGTTATTAAGATATTTAGAGAAGAGTATAATAATTAGTTTTAATTAATTAAATATTATATTATGTTTTTATTTAAGTTCTTATATTAAAGGTTATAAAAAGTGTAATACACACTTAGATATAATATATACTTATTAAGTATATTAATTAGTATTAAACTATATTAAATAAATACTATTTAAGATATATATATTTATTTATTTATTTATATACTATTTTAACTTTATAGTTATTAAGACCTTTTTCTAAGTAGCTTAGACTAGTTTATAATAAAGAGAAAAAACCTAATAGTAAGCTATAAGAAAAAAAACCTTTTACTACTCTTACTTAAGAGAGAACTAAGTTAGGCTTAGTATATATATATATATATTAGTATAAGTTTAAGTAAGTTTACTTTATAAGAAAATCTAGTTATATACTTATATTAATAAATTCTTATAAGGCTTAGCTTAAATTATATACTAAAATTTATTTAATTTTAAAATAGGTTTAAGTTACTTATACTACTTATTTTTCTTATCTTTCTAAGTGTTATTCTTATTACTACTTAGTATTAGTATACCTTTTTTAACTCTTAAAAGTATTTACTTTTTAAATTAATTAATTAGCCTAAATACTACTAGAGTTAAACCTAGGTTTAGTCTAACTTAAAACTACTTTAAAAACTGCTTAAGCCTCTTTTAGGCTAGGTAGTTTAGTACTATAGTTAGTATTAGTATTAGTATTAGTACTATTATATCTTATAGTAAGTATATAATATAATTATACTATTTATTTAAAATACTAAACTATAAAAATCTCTCTAAGTAAGTATTTCTTACTTACTTTTACTCTTTTTATACTATATAATATATATAAGATTATACTAAGTATAGCTTATTATAATTATAATATACTAAGAGGATCTTACTAGTAAAAGTAAAATAAATTATATCTCTTATATAATAAGCCCTCTTATAATAGTTATACTTAGCTTATTTTTAATAATATTATATAATATATTTAAAGTAAAAATACTTAAAGTACTACTTAAGTTAAATCTCTTTTAAATAAAACTTAGTCTAATATACTTTTATAACTATAATTATATCTTAATTATAAAGTTTATTTATACTTATTAGTTTAGTTTATAATATAACTAGTAACTAATAAGATTTAGCTATATAGTAGCTTTATAANNTTATTAGATATTTACTATAAGATTCTTAAGTAAGCCTTTTATATAGCTAATTAAGACTTTTTTAGTAACTATTATAAACTATCTTAAAACTTAATATATACTTATACTAAAAATAATAAAAATCTAAGTATTATTCTTTAGAAGATTTATAACTAGTTTATAAAAAGAAATTATAATATTCTTACTAAGAAGATAATATAAGACTACTATAAGTAAAAGATAGTCTTTTAAAAGAGTATAGTTAATAATTATTATAATATCTAATAGAGTATAAGATATAATATTAAGAGTTATACTTAGTAACCTAATAATAATCTTCTTACTAAGATAAGAAGAGATTATTTTAAATAGTAGTATTATAAAAGACTAAAATATCCTCTTATTATAAGTAACTTAAGCTTAAGTTAAAGTCTTAATAGGTGTTTCTTAAAAAGTAGTTAATATTACTTTTTTAATATTAATTATAATTATTTTTATAAGAGTTAGTAAGATTAAGATTTTACTACTTATATATTAAGTATAGCTTATAATAATATTAGCTAAAACTACTACTAATTTTTAAACTAAGAGAAAAGTAGCTGTTAAGATAATTACTTTAAGTTTAAGTTTAGTCTTAATAATAAGATTTTTAAATTAATTATAGGTTATTCTTATATTATGCTTAGTTTATAGTAAAAAAAATTTCTTAAGAGAAGAAGAGAGATAGTTTATAATATTAATATTTTTTTTTTTACTTAGCCTGCTTATTATATATAATATAGTAATAATATAAGAGTAGAAAAAAAGTAAAAAAAGTTTATAAAGAAAGTTACTTAAGTTAAAATTAATTTTAAGTGTGTAATTAAAGTATAATAAGAGTAACTATTAAATATTTATAAATATTTTTAGTTTATTATTAATTATAATATAAAGTTTAGTATATTTATTAAAAGTATTAAAATATAAATCTTACTAATCTTATTCTTAACTTTATCTTTTAGTTTATAATAAAACTTATTAATTTAGTTTTTATTACTTAGCTTAAGTTTAGCTATAAAATACTAGTATTCTAATAAGTACTTAAATACTATCTTAGTTTAGTTAAGCTTATATATAGTTATAAGTATATTATATTTTTTATCTTATTTTTTATAAGTATTAATAAGTCTTTTTTTATATAGTTTAAAACTATTAAAAGGTTTTTTTATTTTAAGTGTATAATATTTATTAGGGTTTTTAATAAAGTCTTATAAGTATAGTTTTATTTTTTATAAAGCTTTTCTAATAAGTAATCTTATAATATATTATACTTTTAGTAATTTACTTATAAATATAGTTAGATAGTATATATAATAAGATTTAATTTAAATAAGATACTCTTATAGTTTCTTAAGAGTACTATTAAAAGTTAGTAGTTACTTAAGTTTAAAAGTTTTACTTATATCTTTTAAGCAGAGTATAATTAGTATAATCTTAAAGCTATTAGCTTATTTATTTTAGTAATATTATTTCTTATAAGTATTTAGCTGTTTAATACTAAGTTATTTAATATACTCTTATAAGAAACTAATAATATAGTTATTATCTAAGCTTAGTTATACTAGTCTAACTTAAACTATAATAAGTATTATAATATATTACTTTAAGGCTTAAAAGTACTTAATATTATTATTAAATTCTTTTTTAGATATATTATATAAAGCTATAATCTTATAATATATATATTAGTTTATATACTTAAGTTTTATAGTTTTTTTATTATTATTATTATTTAATTTTAAGTTATTTAAGATACTTATTTATTAATTTATTTATATCTAATTTAGCTTATAGCTATCTAGTCTTTCTTTTAAGTAACTAAGACTAATTTATAATAAGAGGGAAAAACCCTAATAGTAAGCTATAAGATAAANNTTTTATAAGAAAAGCTAGTTATATACTTATATTAATAAATTCTTATAAAACTTTACTAAAATTATATACTAAAATTTAATTTATCTTAAGTTAGGTTTAAGTTACTTATATTACTTATCTTTCTTATTCTTCTAAGTATTATTCTTATTACTAACTAGTATTAGTATAT
>WPDH01000221.1:0-269915 GCA_019137255.1 Corinectria fuckeliana | reverse complement strand
TTTATACTCTTTTAGCTTATTACTACTAGATTTTATAGCTAGCTTTTTAAGTAGCTATTTCTAAAATTAATAATCTTTCTCTTATATTTTATAGTTCTTTTTTTATTAGGATACTATTATTAAGACTAATTCCTAAAAGGTTAAAATATCTTTTTTAAGGCTAATCACTTAGTAATAATATTCTAAAAAGGGTTTTAATTAGGATTATTATCTTATATATAATTAGAATTATATAGATAATTAGTTCTTATTATTATTATATATATTTAATATTAGGGTTTCTCTCTTATTAAAGTTATAATTCTTATAAGTAGTCTTTAAGTTCTCTTTTAGCACTTATTATAACTTAGCTTTATATAAGAGAGAGAGTATTCTTCTTAGTAATACTTTTTAGCTTAGTAAAGATTTAATATAAAAGGTATTTTCTAAAAGAGTCTTTTTTTTATAAAAAGAGTATTAATTAGATTAATTTCTTTCTCTACTTAATTAGTAAGTATAAGTTTATTTATTATTATTAATAGTTGTTTTATACTTATTATATACTTATTATACTTTATAAGAGATCTTATATAACCTCTTATTTTATATTATATACTAGTAACTTAAGTAAAGTATAAAAGTAAAAGAATTATAAGAGTTAGTCTTATTAAGATATAAATATAAAAATTATAAAGGTAAGTATTAGTATATTATAAAGCTTTTTAATTATAATAACTAAAAATAAACTTATATATTTAAAGACTAAATAGCTTAAAAAGAGAGTAATTATAAGAAGATAAGCTTATAGCCTAAAAAACTAGCCTTAAAAAAAACTAAAGCTAAGCTAAGTAAGATATACTAAGAGTATAAAAGCTACTAAGTAAGATTACTTAGTAATCTTAGTAAGCAGTTTATAACTACTTACTAAGTTAAAGTCTTATAATATATAAATACCTATCTTAAAACTTTTTATCTTACTTTAATTAGCTAACTTTTATATTTTATTTTAAGCTTAAAATAGTATTATAAAAATTATAAAACCTAATACTAGCTAATAAGACTATCTTTATAATAAGAGTCTAAAATCTCTTATATAACTTTATATAGCTTATATTATAATAAAGCTTAGCTTACTACTTTTTTTATAAGAATATAACAGACTAATAGGCTCTCTTAATTTAGTAATAATCTTTAAGTATTTTTCTATACTTTTTTTTATATTTTATATATATATTTTTTATAATTAGATTATTAACTTAGAAATATTATAGTCTCTAGTAAGCTTATAAATTACTATACCTTTAGCAGCTTTTTTAAGGATTTTTTTTAATTAGGGCCTTATAATTAGCCTTTAGAGGCTTTATTATAAAAATCTAAGCGAATTTAAATAATAATTAGTAAAGTTATAAGTGAGTGTTATAATAATAATTACAGAAGCGCGTTACACAGCGGTGCGCAAAGGGGTGGGGCACACGAAAAGGTGGGTCACGACTCTATACATAGTATAGGAACTTTCTGACTTCATTGGGGTTATAGTACCCCCAATCTGACATAACACGACGTCACGTGGATGTGCTGACGTGACGGGAGGGAGAAGAAGCTCGGACCATTTGAGCTGCAGGACGCCTGGACGCCCGTCGTGACCTTAATTACTTGCTTACCTACATAATAGGAAGCTACGCTGCAGATGCCCCTGGAAAGCCAGCAAGCCCGCTTGCAGCAGCCTAATACTAGTAGGAGCCCCAGGGCATTTCGCTTGTGACAACGTTGCTGACACGCCAAGACCAAATCCAATCCTCCAGTTTGCATCACCCTCACCCTCGTTCGCCTTCCGCAACGCTTCAACGCTTCAAGTACCAGCTGCCGCAACTCCCTACGCCGTGAGCGCAAGCGCCATCGCCATCGCCGCCCAACTTCTAGACCTTTATTTCGTCGAACAAAAACCGCCAAGATGGATTTCAAGAACTTCGGCAAGAACCTCTCGTAGGTGGCCTCCTCGACGAGCCCAGAGCTCGCGCGTCCCCCGGATAGCTCGCTTGCTGCTCTGATAGTGTTCCAATTCGCCTTCATCGATGACTGATCCTGGCCACAGCAACTTTGGGTCCCAGATCACCCCCTTTGCGTCGCGCACTTTTCAGTACACCAAGGAGCAGCTTGGTCAGGCTGAGGACAAGGTCTGTTGCGCCCCTGACGCGCATCCTCAGTTGCGCGGCAGTCAACTAACCCATTCGCCCTGCAGACTCAGCTTCCCCCTGACTACATCGACCTCGAGAAGCGCGTCGATGCCCTCAAGCAGGCGCACCAAAAGATGCTTGCTGTGACGTGAGTGAAGCGTCCCTTTTTTATATATTCCAGAATCTGATCGGTCACTCGTAGCTCGCAATACTCCAACGAGGCCTACGACTACCCCCCCAACATCAAGGAGACCTTCCAAGACTTGGGCCGCACCGTGAGCGAGAAAGTCACTCTTCTGTCCTCTGCTACCTCCCCTGCCGAAGCTCAGGCTGCCCTGGTCGCCCCTCCGACCGCCAAGCCCCAGCCCAAGACCTTCAGCCATGCCGTCGCTCGCGCCAGCTTGTCTAGCAGCCAGCTGCTGCACCAGCACCACACCGGCGCTGGCGAGGACCCCCTTGCGACGGCTCTCGAGAAGTACGCCCTGGCTTCGGAGCGCCTTGGAGAAGCCCGCCTTGCCCAAGACACCCAGATCCAGAGCCGTTTCCTCGCTGGCTGGAACACCACCCTCAACACCAACTTGTCCTTTGCTACCCGCGCCCGCAAGAACGTCGAGAACTCCCGCCTGTCCCTGGACGCTGTCAAGAATCACGCCAAGGGAACTACCTTCAAGCTCGGTACTGGTTCACAGTCCGGCGAGCACCCCGATGAGCAGGAACTGAGCCCTGAGGCCCAGGAGGAGATTGAGAAGGCTGAGGATGAGTTCGTGACACAGACCGAGGAGGCTGTTGGCGTCATGAAGAACGTGAGTCAAGCAATAAATCTCCCGCTCGAATCTAAAGTGAACGTTCCTCTGACCGAGATTTAGGTCCTCGACACCCCGGAGCCCCTTCGCAACCTGGCTGAGCTCATCGCTGCCCAGATTGAGTACCACAAGAAGGCGTACGAGGTGCTCAGCGAGCTTGCACCCGTTGTCGAGGGCTTGCAGACCGAGCAAGAAGTGGGTCGCGCCGCTGCCTTTTGAGTAAATGAACGAGGGGCTGACATTTGCTGCTCCAGGCCACCTACCGGAAGAGCCGTGAGGAGGCTTCCTAAATGCGGAACGACCAAGCTTGCGTGAACGACCAGTCCACTGTCTGTTATTGCGTGTCTGGGGTTGATGCTTTGATCAGCCAAAGTGTTTGAGGATCTGGCTGATCCGACTTTTGCCTTGTTCACGTATTGAGGGTGTCGAGATTATAGGGTATATGTCTGCGGCAGGTCTCGGAGGTATTGTCTTGACTACCTTATTGATATACCGACAATTCATTCGAGATGCTGGGGGGTTTCCTTGTTCTTTGTGTGGTGCGCAGTCGCAGTCTACTGGGGCATGTTGAGGTCTTGGATGGTAAGTTGAGCACTGCGAATGCCTGTGTGCATGTGGGTGTATGTGTGTGTTTCTTATGTTCATGTGGCGGGTTTGGATCCTTTAGAGTAAATCAAGTCTCATTATCTCTTTGAAGCCTCCGTAAATCCCTCTTCCAAGATTTCTTGGTAAAGCTATGTTTTCTCGGATACGATCACTGCTTGCTCTGTAGACTAAGCATAGGACGACGTAATGCTCAATTGGAATAAGAACTACCTAATGCTTGATAGATTATCTATAGAGGACGGGTGCACGGAGTTAATCCGGAATCTGCATGTCTCCACGTGACGATGCACGTGCTGGATTCTGGCAATTCATACTGGCCGGGGCTGGAGTCCAATGAGGTCAATTCAATTCCCTCTGACCATCAACCACCGATCTACGACGAAACATTGCCAATTGACCTCGCCAGCATGCGGCCGACAGCTCGTGTGTTTGCGCGCTATTTGGAGGCCGGGACGCCGACCGGCCTCACCGGTCTCTGGACCCACGCCACACCCCGATCGACGCTGCTCTACCTCTACGGAACGACGCTGAGCAAGCTCCAGGCGATTCCCGAGACGTCCATGTACCGCCAATCCGTCGAAGCCGTCACCAAGCACCGCATGGCCCTCGTCGAACAGACGGTTCCCCCTGGATACGATGCGTGGGCGGCCAAGGCTAAGGAGCTCGTGAGCAAGAACCCGGCCCAGTTCCGAGTCGCCAGTGGACGGCTCGACGGCAGCGAGGCTCGGACCGTCAAGCTCGGCGACAAAATATTCATTGTCGGCCGCAAGCACCAGGAGGGCGATATCCGAGTTGAAGAGTGGGACGGCGAGGCCAACGAGGGCGCCGAGCTTGAGGGCATTCGTACTGCGGAGGAGCGGAAGGACCAGGTGCTCTGGGCGGAGCGCAAGTCTCTGGAAAATCACGAGCAGGTTGAGTGGGACGAGGAGCCTCAGTTGACGGCGGATCAGTGCGTTTAACAACCCTCAAAGCAGAAGCAGCTGGCACGTGTCCTGCAAGGCTAATACTGACGGGACAGGATCTCGGAGCTGGAGAACAAGATCGGCGCTGGCCTCATCGAGGAGGTCATCCAAGTCGCCGAGGGCGAGCTCGGCCTGATTGACACCATTGAGAAGTCCAAGGTGTAAGTACTTTCGAGACTACACGAGTATTTGACAAAGAGCATCTAGGCTAACACATACATCTTTAGTTGGGAGGACCTCGAGGATAAGCCCGTCGACGGTCAATGGACCTACTTCGGTCGAAACGAGTAAGCTACTGGGTTGATTGAGCCTCTGTAAAAGTAGAAGGGTGCTGTGTATATACGCTTCGCCGCCAATGAATGGATGGGCCGTTTGGGGTCAATAGATGTGGCTTTAGAGCCTCAATTAGGTTCTTTGGCTCAAGTACAGTGATGTTTACCCCCCTCCCGCAATTGGAAAATGATGTCTTATACCAATATGACAAGCCTTTCAAGAGGGATGGAATATAGTGAGTCCCTTTTTAGAATGACAGTGCCATGGGACCAATTGCTCTGCCTTTTTATTCTTGTTTTTAAAACTTGCTGCCCCGCCACTGGGCGCTCTCGAGATATACCTTGTATGTAGAAAACAACTCAGCGCCCATCCTTAACAGTTGGTGGGGCACATAGCTTCACTTCAGCAATCTTCAACATCAGCAACTTTGCTTCTTCACGACCTCGCAACACAACAAAGGGAAAAAAAAATCAAATCAGAAACACAGATCAGTCATGTCTCTCTTAGATCCGCCAGCCTTCTCACAACATAGCAGGCCCGGCAAGCGCAAGCGGCTGTCGGCCACTGCCGACGACCCTAATAGTAGCAACAGTATCTCACGGCCAGCTCACCTCCCTCATGACTCCATCAACCCGCTAAGCCACACCCCCGGCATGGTGCACCAGTTTGCCACGGCTGGACTTGCAGAGACGGACGAGAATCCGTCGGAGCTGATCCCGGACTTTCCGCACCGGGGTCTCGGCCAGGGCGCCGGCGCCGGCGGCCGCGAGATCGAGCTGTCCGATAGCGACGAGGATACGGAGGGAGAGGGAAAGAAGAAGCAGAAGAAGCAGAAGGCGGCAAGTGGGCGTGGCGGCCATTACGAGGTCCTGCTACAGTCGGTACATCAGTTCCTTGACCAGGGCGACGTCGACAAGGCCGCGCGGGCGTACGGCCTGCTCCTACTGATGCGGCCCGGCGGCGTGCCCGTGAGCGTCCGGCGGCATAGCTTGTGGGCCATCGGGGCGGAGATCCTCATGCGGCAGGGCGAGCAGCCCGGAGAAGCCAACGACGATGACGACGACAATAATGATGTGGACGCCAGACTCCGGAGATGGGGCCGAGCCGCCAACATGAGCAAGGTCAAGGCGTACTTCGACACCCTCATCCAGCAGCACCCCTACGACTACAGACACCCACGCGCCGTCTGTGCAGTGGACTTCTGGGTGGCGAGGCTCAGCTGTGAGATTTACAATGCGCACACAGAGCATATCATGGCTCTCGACCGCGCCGACCGCGCCGCGCAGGACGAGTCCTTCGGGGCCGACGACAGCTTTGGGAGCGAGGAGCCCGAGGCGCGCGACGGACAGACAAAACGGAGGAAAGAAGAACTCCGTCTGCAGGCCTTGGCTACGATGCGAGCCACCACCAGGGGCATGGACGTACTGATGCAGGACTTGCCCTATTCGAGGAATCCCGATCTTCTCCGATTACGTGCCATGGCCGCGCTCTATATTGCAGATCTGGTTGTTCCCGCTATAGACGTCTCGCCTTTGAACGTTCGTGAGGCGCAGCGGGTGAGGCAGATGGAGCAACAAATAGCCAGGGACTCGCTCACGGAAATTGTGAATAAAGGAGGCCAGCTTGATGAGGCTGCCCTCGCCGTCCTCTACCCCTCGGAGGAGGACGGGGAAGATCCCGCCGTGCCATTGTATTCATCCCTTCCCATCAGGGGGCTATAGGACTAGTCGATTCTACCGCTACAGACCGCGATCTACTACTGGCTTGGTGGGCTCAGTTCCCTTTGGTGGGGCCTTCTTGGACCATCGTTGCAGGATAAGCGCCGTGTTGGAGCTTCCCACGATCACACACCATTCTCCCCCAGGGCTCCATGCTGCTTGCCGCCCGACAAAGTTGGCTGACGAGGACTCCGTCTTATGTGCTTTAAGAGGCTCGTGAGCATCTTCAAGGCTGTACTTGGCCGCCCACGACTCTAGAGTCTCGGGGCTAAATTCTTTAATATCCTCCATGCCCTTTGGCTTGGCCACCTCATCAGCTTGGCCTGAAACAGGAGAACCTTTTCCTAATGCTGAAGTCCGTAGCTTTCCCGCAGCGTCGGCCTTCTGGCGGTGCTGCAGCGGACGAAGCCAAGATGGACGAGGGGGGATGCTTTGGCTTGGATCATGGTTGCGAAGCCCGTTCATGAAGTCACCATAGACCGTCAATCGCTTGAAATCCCAGAAGAAGATGTTCCCGGCCGCGTTGCAAAATGCCAACACCGGATGTTGGCCCGGAACGAAGTGCAACTTGAAGCGCATGAAGAACTGGGGACCACAGTTAGGGGTGTGGAAGTCTAACACCCGTGTATACTGTGCCGGGCACTGCGGGGAGATGGTAGGGACAAAGGCAGAGCGAGTCAGGCGGCTGGCTTCGTCGTAATTGGCAGGGACAATGTTTTGGGGGGTTGGAGCTATGCTCTGCGGCGGCGGCGGACCGTCGGAAGAGAAACCCTCGATCCTCCATAGCGAGATGACATTGTCGTGACAGGCTCGCGAAAGGATTTGATCTCCATAGAAGGCGACACTGTACGTCTGTTAGTGCCGAGATTGGATAGCCAAAATCAATACCGGAACCTACCAGTCGACAATGCCACTGTGTACGGCTGATGTTGAGAAGTGAGGATAGTGAACGCGGATAGGGGTGGTGATTGGCTCGGTGGGAAGCTCGGGTAGAGTCCACTTGTCGACGTTAGTGTCCATCTCTGCCAAAGGGTTGTCGAGACATTACCAGGTTGATGATTTGATCATGTCCGGCCGAGAGGATATAGCGACCGTTATCGTGGAACGCCTGCGTAGGTGCGCGATTGTGGTTAGAATGGAGTTGTCTGGGGTTGAGCGGGGAGGAGGCTGGCAGAAGCTTACCACGCTCAGGAGGTTCCATGAATGTCCCTCGCCGGCTAAGATACACAAGCAGGGCCGTTCTTTGTGTTTGGGGTCAAGGCTCCAGACACGAACACTTGTGTCATCCGAGGCTGAGACAATGATGGACGGGTCAACCGGGGAAGTTGCTAGGTCGTTGACATCCTGGGTATAATCAGTAGAGGGCTGCGAGAGAAGGAAGACGTAGGCTGAATGGACTCACACTTCCGTGTCCGGTAAAGCACTTAGATTGATTGAGGTTTAGCTAAGAAACGAGGCGAGTGGTTTGGAGACCGGGGAATACCTTAAACAACTTGCCGTCCATCACATCATAAATCTTGACCTTGGCATCGACACCACCGATACAGATAAGAGGCCGTCCTGTCACGGGATCTTTGGTCCATGTGCAGCAACAGGCTGATGCTTCTACCTATTGATATCGAATGCGTCTATGTTAATCTAAAGACTTGAGCAAAACAAAGGGATCTCAGATGCACATACGTCGTCATCTCTGATGACATTGAGGATCTCGCAAGGGTTGGCATCGCCAGAGCTTTGAGATAACCTGCAAATGACAACCTAGTGGCAAACCAGAAATTAATGATTGCTACAAGCGACGGGGTTCAAGACTACTGACATGCTTCTTGCTTACAGCAGCGAATATGGGATCGCAGTTCAAGGGCTGATAGGGACAGAACTTGACATCGAAGAACTCTGATAGAGCGAGAAGAAAAGGGTTAGAGTCGAGGTTGAGTGGTCAGTAAGGGTGTAGGGGTGGATTACCTGCAACGTTGTCGTCATTGTCTAGGAACCCGGTGTCGTTCTACATGCCATTGGCCGTTAGTCTAGGGATGAATCAAAGAGTCAATCGTAATGGGAGGGGCTACCTCGAAGCCGAAGGAGACTCGCAGCCTCGGGAGCTCAGAGGCAGGATCGTCGTAGGTCGTCATCTCCGTTAAAAGTTAGGTAGAGAGTTGCCGTGACTGTCGGCAGGATTGTGGTAATTGGGCGCCGATTCAGGGGAGTGCGACGAACTGAGCGGGAGCGGAGTTGAAACAAGAGCTAGGAGGATTTGAGGACTGATTTGCTTCCTTGTTCTCGTTTCGCCGTCCTGAGCCTTGGTGTCGCGGTGACCGTGGATAGAGGAAAGACCTGACGAGCAAGCCCTGAAGCCCCCGAGAGACGTGTTGGGAGCGAAAGACCTAGACTGAGTGACACGCTCTGATACAGCGCCCGGTGAGCTTAATGTCGAGTATTGGTTTGCTGAGACCCGGAACGGGCTTGCGTTGGTGACCTTTCGGCAGTGGACGGCGCAAGTATAGCGGTCGTGATGCGTCGCGTCAAAACTGTTGGAATTTGGACGCCCATAATTGTGAGCGACCTAGTAGTAATCTACCTAGGTACCTGCTATTACTAGTACCTAAGTACTAATTAGAGGTGGTGGTCAGGTGCGCTGTAGTTATAGCGGGCAGGCGACAACCGACACCCTTCCAGGGCGGGAGCTTTTAATTTGAAGGTTCCATCGTGCGACTCCCGACTAGACGAGCAGGTACGTACCTGCCACCCGCCACACCACACCATCCACGGGCACCTTTCTCGCTAGAATTACCTAAAATTGACCACACCTGTTGTACTCCGACTTTCTTTCTGGTTGTGCTGGTGACGCTCAAACAACAACACATCGAGCATTGACGGTCACATATCAAGTCCATCTACCTTATGTCGACGCTGTAGCCGCACACTAATGACGGCTTGGACAAGTTTATCGAGACAACAAATGAGGCTGCAGGGCCCTCTGATGCTTCCACTCGTACGAGACCTGCTCCACGGAAATGCAAGATAGGAGTGAGGCTGGGGCTTGGGGATGCAGCAAGAGAATCTTCTGGCCGCACCATGAGCTGTGAACTGTGAGCTGCGATGTGACGTCTTGTTGTTCACTGCGCATGATCTGGCCTGGTCAAGCCTCCCAGTTGTTGGGGAGGTGGACGGACGCCCACAGACTCCCGATCTGCAATTATTATGGGATGGATGGGAGCCTGCTCCATCTCGCCTTGTCATACCCAGGTGGGACGAGGCCAAGCCGAAAAAGCCGACGACTGTGATACAGCAGCCCCGTTCCCTCGGATTTGAGCCTCTCTACTTTGGACTTTCACTGGCCTACGAATAGGTCGCCTCATTTTCGGACTCTTGGTGGCGCCCCACGACGACCGACACCACGGCGAAGGGAAGGCAGGCTGTTACGCGCCTCAACTGCAAGGAATGGGTCGTTCGACCGACGTTCGGATCTATGAGCTGGAAGTGCCGACCACTGACGTATTTCTAGTATCTATTTTCGGAGCTTTCAATTGACCATTATCGAGCTTCCCAAGCCTTGTTTCACCCTGCTTCGTGCAAATGGTGTGGGCAGATGATCGCTTGATGCGAGGGGCCATGGGTCTGCCATGGGTCAAGCTTGGATATCGACTGGGTCTCAATAGACCATGGTATCAGCCAACATGATAGCGGTCGATCATTTTGGGGACAGATCACATCCTAAACTTTTCAACCTTTAGACACGAACTCCCAGCTGCCCGCTCATCCATGTGGCTTGTCATATGGGACTAGCTACTGGTCCGCCAGCCGGGATGCCCACATTGGCGTGATTGCCGGCTCTGACCGAGCAGAACATGATCAATTGAGGCGCCTTTGGTTTGCCCAGGGCATCCTCGTTTTGGGGCATTCCAGTCCCTTCACGTGAGGCCTAAGCCCACCCGCGACCCCGCGCCCCCGCCAGGCGCTGGCTGCGAATGGATGGAGCTCATACCCACCGCTGGGCGTGCGCGCCCCGAGACCATTGGCGACTTGATGATACCGGGTCCGGGGGATAAAGAGGTTATGCGACATGATGCAGACTATGTGGAGAGCATGAGAAGCAACAGCAAGATGAGGCCAAGGAGAGATCCGGGGAGTCTCGTCCACGGAATCATCCGCGAGAGAAATTGTTAAATGGGGCTCAGAAGAGCCATCCCGTGTGCTGCCACAGCCCCCATCCGGTTGCAGATGCTACATCCGTCCCTTGGCTCAACGCGCTTTGTACGTGGGCATACGGCGTGCTGTGCGAGGGTCTTGGCGTCGACTCGTAACCTTTGTTGTTTGTTGGCGCAAGTACTTTCGTACTATGTACATAGTAGGTCGCGTCGCATTTCGAGAACTGACCCTCGAGGTTCTAGGGTCTTTACTCCTGCATGCGAATTTTGATTGTGGAGTTGACTTCGGATACAGTTACATCCAAGCCAAAACGAGTCATCAAGGACTCAGAGAGATTGTTGCTGCAGATCCTCATACGGCGTCTTCGTTGTGTCTACGAAGTAATTAGCTGTCATCACAACGCCAAAGGGCATTCCTTACGAAGTACACCTTGCCGCCCTCCAGCAGCATCATTGCTCGAAAAGAAATTATACATCTCATAAGGGACGTGATATAGATGATTTTGTTTTGTCCTGTTTTATTTTTGTTGTTTTTATAAGTGCTCCGTCATCAGCTTGGGTTGGTTTGGCGCCCATTCCTCCCATACGTGTGTTTGTTCCTTTTTCTTTTTACAAGACAATCAATCCTTTCAGCCCTCTCAGCCCTCGCGGCTCCATGTCTTGACCGTCCCCCTCCGCGGCTTCGAGAAGCCCATTGCCGGCTGGCATCGATTTAGGTGCGCCCGAAAACCGTCGGGGACCCATCCGCGAGTCGTTTGTGTCTCTGGGATTTGGGGTTGCACGAGACTGCACTGTACTTCGTACCTTGGTGGTGTGCACGAGCTCATGCTTTTTTGTACATGCGTCTTGGGAGGTATCTAATTACTTCGTACATACGGAGTACGCGTACGGTGGAACGTCGCTAGCCAGCGAGCGGTGACCTGCCAGTCGAGTATTACACTAGCCGAGTACCTACTTACCTTGTACTTACTTACCCACCCCGAGTCCTTGAGGATAGATGCATTTCCCCGGGGCTGTTGCTATTCCATGATGCCTTTTCCAATGGATGTCCTGCACAAACATGTCCTGTACAAATTGATTGCAGCTACTCCGTAATATTCGTACAAATACGTACCTGGGCCGAGGGAGAGGTAGGGATGAAGAGGTCGGTGTGCAACAAACGATTTTACCCTGTCCTGACCACAACCACAATCTCACTCCGGTCCCCCCCGTTTCATCACCAAGTTTCTTCTTCCTCTTCCCCTCCAGCCTGTGTCGTCACTTCTGTCTTCTGTTTACTACCCAAGTAAATAACTTATAGCTCGCCCCATTTCACTCCCTTTTAGTCTTTGCTCATCTCCCGCCGTCTGTCTCAACTCGTCAGTCTTGCTTTTGCCCTCCAAGTATCTAATATCTATCCCCATCCCGCCGTCCCCCTCGAACCTCGAACCTCGAACCTCGTCCCCTTTCCCGTGTATGCTCAGGCACGGAGTACTACCGGAACTCTCAACTTGCCGAGACACGGTACGTCCGGGGCTCTATATCCTTGTACTGTGCTCCAACACCATAACTAACGTAGGGCCTGGTTAGGCTCAACCTGGTTTCCTTTTTAGCTTGATCCCATCCACCAACCAACCACCAACCACCAACCGCCACTGATCACTAATCGCCAGCCAGTCCTCGTTACCCTTGGTGCCATTGGCGTCCCCTAGGCGAAATCCTGTAGGTTGGTTGTCCTCCTTTCCCGCGCCTCCCGGGGCTTTCGGCTACCGTTACCGCCGCTGTACCTACGTCAGTGCGTCAAGCGCCTAAGACGTATGGGACTGGCCCACCCTGAAGAAGCAGGTCACGTCAAGTCAGTCCGAGATAGCTTCAACCTACATACCCACTTACACCAAGGCTCTTCCGGCCTGCACTACCTGTACTCCCATCCTGTCTTTGTCCGTCTTCGACCTTCGAAATCCCCTTTCACTTCACGGCGCCAGCCGACTAATCAACCTAGCGTCGGAGCTCGACAGGCCTGCCTCACTCCAATCAGCCGTTAGAGCGACTCTCGCTCCGCCAACTCCAATGGAGCAGACGTTCATGACTATACACAGTGAGTCGTCGATTCCTCTCATTTTAAAACCAGGACTAGACCTGACAAATTCTTCCTAAAGACCTGACTGAGGATGCCAACATACTCTACGCATCCGACTCCATTGTCGACATACTCGGTTACCCCCCCGGAGAGGTCCTCGGCAGGTCTAGCTTTGACTACTTTCACCCGGAAGAGGTGCCTTTCGCCCGCGCCGTCCACAGTCGTGGTGTCCTTCTTGACAAGGCCGCGGTTCTGCATTATGCCCGCATCATCTCCCGCGACGGTCGCTGGATAAGCTGCGAGTGCTGCTTCACCATCGTCCATGATGTTCTTGTTGCATGCACCAGTATCTACCGGCGCGGAGAGAAGAGCCAAAGTACGTTTCGTAATGAGTTTTAATCATGAAATGGGCTCGCCCACATCTATCTTCTCCGCTGAAGCTGATTTGACGTCCAGGGCGCGCTATTGAGGCACCTCAGATCCGCCGCCTCTTCTCATGCTCGCCCCGAGACCCCCGCTACCACATGCTGGAGCATCTGTCACCCAAGTTCAAGACGTCGCCTACGGAGCGTGAACCTCGAGCTGCTCTCATTCTAAACCGCTTTACCCGAACCCTCTCGGTCATGTTTGCAACCGAAGCCATCAGCTCAGTCCTGGGCGTGGCGGCCGGACAAGTTCTTCATAAGAGCTTTTACGAGTGCATCCGGGAAAGCTCCTTGGATGATGCTTTCAAATGTCTCGAGAGCGCAAAGGCCAACGACTCCATCGCTTACCTCCGGTTCTGGTCAAGGGATCCCCGACGACCAGAAGACTTTGAAGATGAGGAGAGTGATGAAGAAGATGAAGAAGACGATGAAGAAGAGGACGACGACAGAGATGACGAAAATGAAGAAGATGAAGAACATGTTCCAGAGGTTATCGACGACGACGACGAAACCCAGATGAACGTAGTGGACAGTGTAATGAGGAATGAAGAACCTCGACCTTCAAGTCGGCGCCACTTACGCATTAGTCGGCGCTCAAGCGATTCTGATGGAGGTGGTGTCAAGTTGGATGATGATATGGACGTCGATTTGCACCAGAAACCGAGTCGGCCCATCAAAATCGAATCCGACATCGACATGCAGGATAGAGGCGGTTTACCACAACCGCATCTGCCACCACAAACATCAAGCTCGACGCCTTTCGTGCCCGCCCCTGGGACCACATCGTCCTACACTCCTGTTTCGTGGGCTTCGTCCACAACTGCGGCCCCCCATGAATCCCGTCTCTCGAGAACGTGTCGCCGCTCAAGGCGACGACTAGCTCCGTCGGTTGAGCTGGAGGCCGTTGTGTCGTGCACATCCGATGGGCTCGTTGTGATTCTTCGTCGAGCAAGACCACAGATACCAAGCCTCCACCCTCCCCAGGTCCCATTCGGCTTTGACAACGGCCTCTTCGCTGCACCTTGGGGACAGCAACCTATCCGACCTCAGTATTCACCCGAAGTTCTGTACAACTTTCGGCCCCCGCTAATGCCCCAATACATGCCGCTACGGGAGAACGTTAAAGCCGCGGGAGGTCCCCCCCTTGATCAACTAATGATGTCTATCCGAGACGTGGCTGTGTTTGCTTGGGCGCTCGTGGGAATCAACGGAAATATGGCCTCATACAGCCACGGTCACCCAATGGACGAAGCACAGCCTCCAGAAGGCCTTCCTATCTGGGATCCTTCTATGACACACTCGTCCTATTTGGGTCCCGAGAACCAAGCGGCTCGGCGCACTACGAGCAATGGCAACCGTCAGAAAGCATCATACCGAGACGCAGAGCCGCATTTTCCGGTGCCTTCGAGCGAACAAGCAATCCCCAACGGCTCGGTTGTGCCAGACTATGGATATTATTATTTTGCCAGTGGGAATCAGTGGCGGCTGCAGACAGCGTTACATGAACAATCACCACGGTACCCACTCCATCAGACAACCATCCCGAACCTCAACAATAGGGATCAACCACGTCCTCAACAGATGCCCCCCCTTGATCAGATGAGTGGCCTGCCACTCTCATCACCAAACGATTGGGCTGGGAGAGATCGTGCCCCCAGGAGCCAACAAAAATCCCCGGAGCAAAGGGAAGAGCACCGGAGACACCCTTCCACTTGGTATCCGTGAAGTCCCCACGACTACGTGAGACTCCCCGAGGACGACGTGGAAGAGGAAGATAAAAAATATAACAAGACGTGAGTTAAACAAAAGCGAAATTGAGGCCAATCTGGGCTAGGGTTTTATCGAGAAGCATCGAGGTGGACATGGCGGAGCAGAATCAGAAGCGTTCGGCTCACAATGACCTGGATGGTAGGCCCGGGATACCTTTGATGTTACTAGCGATAGCGAATACCACTTTTAGCTTATTGCAATTTATTTATATCACCAACTTTCGCACTGAACATCTGGGCCTAGAAACCCACAAAGACGACGAACTGACACGTGGGTGACAGCAGCATAGCACCTAACAATGCCTTTTCTTGGGTAATGCCATCTTCTATGATAGATGAGGTGCGAAGCTGAATAAGAAGTAGCTACGTACAGTATTTACTTGTAGCCACACTTGCCGGGCGGCCAGTCCAGTGGTGTCCTGTTTGGGCGCTATAGTGCATGTGATTGGCTGTGGCCAATGAGAAGCTTGGGCCACATTCCGCCCAAGGGGCTGTAAAGGCAACCGTGGAAGTTTCGCATCAGAGGGCCAAGATACGTCAGCTTCAGTTTTGTACTCGAACAATCCCACCTCTCCATCAAAACCACACTGCGTCGCGCGACCGGAAGAGTGACCGGAAACAATCCAGATCGACGAACCGACGAACCGACGAGCTCGATATCAAAGATCTACTACCCTGAGCTCGTAGTACCGTTTATCTTGGGTCCGCAGATCCTCTAGAACGTCATGGCGTCAAGCACTCGAGGCCCTTACGATAATCCGCCTTTGGATGACGACGACTTGATGATCGATCCCGATGATGGTACGTTGAGTCGTATGCGACTCTGGACTGTGCTAGCGGTCGCAGCTGGACTGGCTCTGGACTGCGCGAGACTAACGCAGCGTAGCCGATTTGAACGACTTCGACGATCCCCTTGGGAACCAGTCATCGCGACAGCCTTTGACAGGCAACATTGGCTCCAGCTCATCCTCGCAGCCGGTCGATGAAGGCTACCTGACCTCGCGCATCCCTGGCGATGACCGACGGGCACCCGTGAACACAATTGACGAGTCGGTATGGGAGACGCTGCGCCGCGACTTGCTCGCTGTCTGGGCCAAGCTGCGGGAGGTGCTGTACCCGAAGTACTTGCTAGGTGGCACAATGTTCGATTCCGAGGGAGGCATCCGAGGAGCATACTCGAACATCCGCGGCGCCGGCATCTCGGGGACGAGAGAAGAGCTCACGGGACTGGCTAGCCGTGTGATGGACACCGAGGCCCTGCTCCAGAGCAACATGACTCCTGGCTTACGCGACTGGGACCTCTGGGGCCCCCTCATCTTTTGCCTGCTCCTGAGTCTTCTGCTGAGCTTTACGGCGCGTGCCGAGCAGAGGGATCACGTTTTCAGCGGAGTCTTTGCCATGATCTGGCTTGGCGAGGCTGTGGTGACGCTGCAGATTAAGCTACTAGGTGGTAATATGTTAGTATCCACCGCAACCTGAAGGCATGGCTGCTCCAAATCAAGTTGCTAATGGAAACACAGCTCCTTTGCGCAGAGCGTCTGCATTATTGGCTACACTCTATTCCCCCTCGTTCTCGCCGCCCTCATGTCGGCGCTGGGACTGCACTGGATTGCCCGGATACCTGTCTACATTATCCTGATTGCGTGGTCGCTCGCCGCGGGAGTGAGCATCCTGGGCGGGAGCGGCGTTGTCAAGAACCGAGTTGCTATTGCGGTCTACCCGCTGCTCGTCTTTTACCTAGGCCTGGGCTGCCTATGCTTCATCAGCTAAGTGGGTAGGCGGGAGATGGATGTCCAAGACAAGAAAGAGGCTGGATGGAGGTGATGGCAATGACGAGCTGGCAGCGGCGGGTCTCGTTGGCACTGAACAGCACGAGCTAGGCCGATGTATTTCTATTTCAAGTGCGAGGGCGTTTGTTTCGATTTTTCAACAAGTGTATCTTAAGACAGGCCGGGACTTGTTTGATGTTGCTGGGTTTTCTCTTCTTCTTAATTCTTCCGCTTACTAGTTGAAGCCGCACATCTAGTGGTATCCTTAGAATCTGAAGGCTGATTTTGAACCGGGCTGCATGCTCATCTAAGTTACCTGCCTATCTATCTATCTACTTACTACTTCTATAAACGTACATGGCTCCTAACAAGGTAGTTCGTAGCGCATGGCTCGAGAAGCAAGCTAGGGATGCTTACCTACAGTATATACTATGCTGATACCTTACCAGCCAGCCTTATCGATCGCGATCTAACCAGTCTAGGTTCCTTGCTTGGCTATCGAGACCTGGCCATGCGCATTGTTCATTAACAGAAGTCAACGCTGCTGTTTCTGCCGCTGTTCTTTCTGGGACGAAAAACGCCAGCCAATTTGCCCCTCCTCGATGCGTGGGCCCAATGGCGCGGGCGGTGAAGGCAGCTGCTAGTGAATTTGACGTCCGCGGCCATGTCGCCTTGATTGGAGGAGCGCAGCGCAGGCGCCCCAGCTGCATGATGAGGCGCCATGGCGCTGTGCCTTCTATCTACCGTCCGGGTATTGTCTGTGTTTTGTGCCTGTTTGTCTCTCTTTCTCGAAGCGAGCAACGACAAGAAAGAGAGCCAACTCAGACAAAAGTCTTGGTACTCTCATGACTACTCCTTCTCATTCATTTTCTCCATCTTTCTATGCCGTCCCGCCTGGTCCCGTGGCCTTTCTATATCCCTCCCGTGCCGTCCGCCCCCCCCCCTCCCCTCCCCTTCTGACCCTAACAAAGGTCTTTCTTCTCACCCCGCGACAACCTGAGTCGTGGCTGGCTGGCTGGCACTGCATAATCCCAAGCCTACTAAACCTACTACCTACCTACCTACCTTTCTACCTAGTACCAACTGTGGAGGTACTTTCCGGCCGACTTTCCTGCGCACTCTATTGTACGGCAGACTTGTACCGGAGCCCCATTTCCCTTACCCTGTGCGCGTTGTGCCTCGCTGGACTTTGTCCCATCCTACCCCATCCCGGCGTCATCGTCGACATCCTCGTACCGTACCCTACAAAACCCGACCCGCCGCATAGCCAGTCAGCCCGCCCGCCATGGCCGACGACGCTCCAGACGCCAGCCCCAAGACTGAGCCCCTCATCATCGAAGCCAACGAGGACGCCGAGACGCGCGCCGCGCGCCGCGAGCTCAAGCAGTCGTCCATCTCCGACCCTGCCCCGGATGATGCTGCTGCCGTTGCTGCTGCTGCTGGCTCCGCGACCCCATCCGCCTCGGCTGACGATACCAACACCGATCGCCCCGCGACCCCGGTTGATGCCGGTGCCGATGTTGATGTCGATACCCTGGCCGATGCCCCCGACAGCAGCGATCTGAGGGAGCAGGTTGCCTCGCCCAAGAAGAAGCGCGCCCACGACCAGCTCGACGGCGGCAAGGAGCCCGAGGAGAACGATGCGAACAGTGTTGCGTCGACCGATTCTGCCAAGGATAGGGCCTCGCGACTGGAGCCGGAGAAGAAGCGACACCGGGACGAAGAGTCCAACGAGCCAGATTTGGTACGTACGCCTGCATTTATGGCTGTACTTCCGCCTGCACTGTGTAGCACACCTTCCTAACGCAAACTCCAGTCATCAACGGCAAAAGCGACAGCGACAGCGAGCGACGAAGCGACCAGCACCGAGTCTGGAAAGTCACCAACTAAGAAAGACCAAGCGCAGACTTCGACGAGTGCCTTTCCTACCTCTAGCTTCGGTAAGCTATCTTCAGGGACATCACCTTTTGCATCACTCGGCGCCACCAAGGGCAGCTTCTTTGGATCATCTGCCGCCCCCAAACTCACCTCATTTGCTTCCCCGGCCGCCCCTGCGCCTGCCCAACCAGCCGCTGCTCCTAAGTTGACATTCGGTGGCACGACTGGCGCATCGCCCTTTGCTGGTCTATCGTCTGGAACCAATGGCTTTGGAAGTACTCTGGGCGGAACCGCCTTTGGTTCTGCTCTGTCGGGCATGAAACCCCTCGGCAGCTTCGCTGCTCTTGGAGGCGATGCGTCAAAGACCAAGACCGAGAAGCCCGCTAGGCCATTTGGTGCCCCTGATAGTGATGCCGAGGACAACGACGACGAGGAATCGGGCGACGAGGATGCTGTGCCCGAGGAAGCTGAGCGAGCTCTATCACCAGAAAAGGATTCGGACGAGAAGAAGAAGCTGAAGCTCCAGAAAGGTCAGTTCTATCCCGCAGGCTAACGTCTACCCTCTAACGATATCCAGTCGAGGTAAACGACGGCGAAGCGGGCGAGACAACTATCGTATCTGTAAGAGCTAAGATGTTCTACCACGACAAAGAAGCCGGGTGGAAGGAGCGGGGAGCGGGCATGCTGAAGATCAATGTGCCCCAAGTCTGCGTTGAGTTTGACGACGCCGGCGCAGTTATCCCCGGCTCCTTTGATGCTTCATCACTGGAGACGACTGATGGCACCGACAGCTCCCAGGGACATAAAGTTGCCCGCCTCCTCTTGCGACAGGACCAGACCCATCGGGTCATTCTCAACACGGCTATTTTGCCTGCAATGAAATTCCAGGAGAAGGCTTCCTTGAAGTCTGTTGGGATTCTCTTCACAGCTTTTGAGGGCCAGCCAGCAATGCCTGTGAGCATAACGATGCGGGTACGTTGACGTGTATGGAGGGTTCGAACCTTTACGAATTGAACTGACGTCGCCTCCTAGATGACTGCTGCGAATGCCAAGAACTTCATGAGCGAAATCAGTGTCATCCAAAGAGAGCTCCAGAGCAGTTAGGTGTTGCAAAAGGAAGTCTCGGGATCCGAACAATTTGAAAATGAGGCAACAGCCATCTGTCAAGTCGACTACTGCCCTTCGTAACCCTTTGTGGGGCCTATATACCTAGGATGGATGGTTTGGGTGGATCAGACGGTCACATGAAGGACGGGCCAGGAGCCAAAGCGGTCGTGCTGGGCAAAGAGCCTGAAGGATACAGGGCAATGCCCAGTTTGGTACAGGAGTGTTCATACAGGAGACCTGTGGGCCTGATAACCACCTAGGTGAACCAGCATGGATAGAATTGTGTATACCGGAAGCTGGGGAGCCGCAAGACGCTGGGGAGGCGAGAGGGCGACTCTGGCCCCGTCCCAGTGAGCAGGCTAGCCCCAGAGTTGGAGATGCGACTCGTAATTATGCCAATACATGAATTTGCACCCTCGCTTCCATCATCGCCTTTGAAACCTCCCGGATAGAGACGTGTATAGACTAAAATCTTGGTTGTTTCCTGTCAACCTACGCGGGTGATGGGTGTTTTTCAACATTGACCTACTCGCTCCACGTAGCTCTCGGACCATTGAAATTTTTTCAAAATGATGGAGGCTTCTGAAAATCGGTTTTACCTATTTTTAATCACTCGGGAGTTATATAGTGTGAACCTGCCGGTGTTGGCATACGGCCAACACTCGCGTAGGTACCTAGGTAGTAGACCTACGTTCCATTGTAGGTAAGGTGCTGAGTGAGACTTTAGTTCTGCACGTGATCTGGCGTCAATTTCGCGATACCTTACATCGCCACCCTTTACGACTCGCTAAAAACCAGCCAACTCGACGAGCCAGACACAGCAATCTGGCAGTTTAGTCCCCATGCCAACATCATTGCTTTGAATGCCGAGATGGGCTAGCACTCTTGATCAATATGCCGGACCCGGAAGCACCCAGCGCCATCGCGGGGCATTCTACTTCAAAGGGAGGAGGGAAGCGAAAGCGTGAGACAGATCCGAAACGCACCACTAAAGGCTCGGAAATCAAATCACCCAGTAATACAGGAGCTGGGAGGGGGTGCAAAGGTGGAAGAGGAGGAAAGCCCCGCGGACGACCTGGCCCCAACACTCCCAATACCGTTCTATGTGTGATTGACTGGCCAGAGTCGTTCAAGACCCTGGAGCAAACACACCGGGCCCTCAACCTTGTCTTCACTTTCTGCTGTACTCGAAAGCATCTTGCAACGACTTTTGACACTATCAAGTCAGCTGTGGAAGCTCACACAAAACGGAACTTGTCGGTCGAAGAGGTCGCTTCCATGGTCGCGCTCCGCCCGGAGGGCATCAATTTTGCGTACGTGGACGAGGTAATGCTGCAGCTCGACATCAAGGGCTCTGAAAGAGATGAGGTCTTCCGAACCGGCAAGTCAGCAAGGTCCCAGGCTCCAGCGTACGACGCCTCCGTGGGCGGCTTGACAGGCAAGGAGGGCCTTGACCAACATCGCAGCAGTGACTTTGAACCCAGTGGCCGCGAGGTTCTCTATTTTGAGTTCATCGACGGGGACTTGAAGCGCCAGGTTGTGGACAAGACCTCGGGCGAGCCGACGAAGCCAAACCGAAAGCTGCGCGAAGAACAGCTGAGAATGCCCGTCTACAGCCAGAAGCAGATGACAACCTTGATTGAGAAGCGGAACGAAAAGTTTGCAAACGCGGTCAACATTTTTCTAAACAAGTGCGTGGATGACAAACTGGATCCAGATTTGGTTCTTAAAGAGCAGACGAAACCGCACATCCCGGCACAAACTGTTAAAGAAGACGACACTGCCGAAATGGCAGTGAATTCCATCCCCGAGAGCGTCCCCAAGGAAAGAAAATCGATACCAGAAATTGTCCAAGAACTCAAGGAAAGCCCTTGGTATACTGGGCAAGTTGTACCAGACGGACACCGAGTCTTTGAACCTCAAGAGGCGATCTGCGGTGATTTGAACTTTCTCCTCAGCCAGAATTTGGTAAACGCCCTGTACAATGCGAAGGGAATAACGCAATTTTACGCACATCAATCCGAGGCTCTCAATAGCCTCTACGAGGGCAAGCATGTCGTTGTGTCGACCTCGACCAGCTCCGGGAAAAGTCTCATCTACCAACTCCCTGTTCTCTATGCACTGGAAAAGGACTACAATTCACGAGCAATGTACATATTTCCCACCAAGGCACTGGCGCAGGATCAGAAGCGGAGTTTGAGAGAAATGACGAGTTACATGCCAGGCCTCGAACATACAGTGGTCGAGACCTTCGACGGTGACACCCCGATGAGCGAGCGCAATGCAATTCGGGAAGAGGCGCGAATCATATTCACAAATCCGGACATGCTTCACGTTACAATTCTTCCGCAAGAAGAGCGGTGGAGGACCTTTCTGCAGAATCTGAAATACGTCGTTGGTAAGTAGCCCCGAGCCATGGCTTCTTCTATCACTAATTCGAGGTACAGTTGACGAGTTACATTACTACAACGGCCAAATAGGATCCCACGTTGCATTTATTATGCGAAGGCTGCGGCGAGTATGCGCTGCCGTGGGAAATCGGCGAATCAAGTTTATCTCGTGCTCTGCCACCGTGGCCAACCCTAAGGAGCACTTCAAGACCATATTTGGAATCGACAATGTGCGACTAATTGATTATGACGGATCCCCATCTGGCCGCAAGGAGTTCCTGTGTTGGAATACTCCATACAAGGATCCTGGTGATCCTGCCTCCGGCCGCGGCAGTGCCAAGTTCGAGTGCGCCCGTCTCTTCTGCGCTTTGATGCTAAGGGGAGTACGAATCATTGCCTTTTGCAGGGTGCGAGCTCAGTGCGAAACCCTGGTCAGTGCCATCAGATCAGAACTGGAGGCGATGGGCAGGCCTGAGTGTGCCAATATGGTGATGGGCTACCGCGGAGGCTATACCCCGCAGGACCGCCGGATGATCGAAAGCGAAATGTTCGAGGGCAGGCTTCTGGGAATCGTGGCCACGACAGCGCTGGAGCTCGGCATTGACATAGGATCGCTGGATTGTGTCTTGACTTGGGGTTTCCCATACACGATTGCCAATCTGCGTCAACAGAGTGGCCGAGCCGGCCGCCGCAACAAAGATTCGCTGTCCATCCTGGTCGGGGATTGCTTTCCCACGGACCAGCACTACATGCAGAATCCAGACGAGCTCTTCACGAAGCCGAACAGCGAGCTACAGGTGGATCTCCAGAACATGCTAGTGCGTGAAGGACATATTCAATGTGCGGCATACGAGATGCCAATTCGGCCTGTGGAAGATGCGCAGTACTTTGGGAAGGACCTGCCAAAGATTTGCGATGAGAGGCTGCTGAAGGGCGAATTGGGGTTCTACCATTGCCACGACCGGTTCCGACCGATGCCGGCCAAGTTTGTTGCTATTCGAGATACGGAGGACGAGCATTTCGCGATTGTGGATATTACGAACGGCAGAAATGTCGTGCTAGAAGAGCTGGAGGCATCCAGAGCAACGTTTACGATCTACGACGGAGCAATCTTTCTGCATCAGGGCAACCCGTACCTTGTCCGAGACTTCTTGCCAGACAAGCGAATGGCTAAGGTGGAAAGGGTCAAGGTAGACTGGACCACAGTGCAACGGGACTTTACGGACATCGACCCTACAGAGACGGAAGCGATCCGGTCAATTTCTGGGTCGCGATCCCACGCATACTATGGGACGATCAAGATCCAGCAGAACGTTTTTGGTTTCTTCAAGGTAGACAAGAAGGGGCGCGTGTTGGATGCGGTGCAGGTGGACAATCCGCCGGTGATTCGATTCAGCAAGGGCATGTGGCTGGATGTGCCTAAGAAGGCAATCGACATCCTCCAGGAACGTCGTCTGCACGTGGCGGCAGGGATCCATGCGGCCGAGCATGCCATCATGAGCCTGCTGCCGACTTTTGTCATCAGCATGCCGGGCGATGTACGGACGGAATGCAAGGTGGCGTCGAAGGAGTTTTCCAAGGAGGAAACCAAGAGGAAGAGGCCGGCGCGCTTGACGTTTTACGACGCCAAAGGAGGCACAGGGGGGTCTGGCATCAGCACCAAGGCGTTCGACCACGTCGACCAGCTGTTGATGGACGCACTCCAGCGCGTGGAGGGCTGTCACTGCGAGCGGGGATGCGTGGAGTGCGTAGCGTCGGAGCTATGCAAGCACGCAAACGAGGTGATGAGCAAGGCGGGGAGCCAAGTGGTGCTCAAGTGCCTGCTGAACATGGAGGTTGACGTGGAGGCGCTGCCGATAGGGCCGGAGCCGTTGACGCCCGTGGGGATCGAGACGGTGGTGGTTGCGCAGCCGGTGCCGTACAGGTCGAAAGAGGATATTGGAGCCGTGGGAAAGTCTAAGGGGTCTGGGGAGGCTAGAGTCTGGAGTGGAGAGCGGTGGCGGTTTTGAAAGATGGGTTGCAGACTCGATATGAAGACTCGGTGTGGAGGTGGTCCCAGGTAACGGAAGTTGAACAACTCTGTGCAATGTTACGTAGTAAGCATAAGCATAACCCTACCCTGTCAGGCTGGGAGACATGGGGGCACTTGGCCTAGTCGAGCTGTAACTACTGCGTAGGCCTAGCATAAGTGGTGATGGACGGTCGGGTCTAGAACACTAAAACCTAGCGCCAGCGCGATAAAAGGACGTCAGTGAAAGAGGAGAAGGTGGTAAAAAGGACCGAAAGTGGTGCTAGTGATGATGGTGCATTGCATATTATTGCATATTATTGCACGTCAAGTGACGTCGTCTTCATGACAAGACAGCCCAGACCCGACCCGACCTCCACTGGCTTGGTCGGGCCTGCCAAGTGGAAGAATGGAACCTAGAACTCAAGCAAACTTCGCCAAGAGTCCAAGATAGGCTGCCAAGCAGATACCCGACAACGGCCGGGAGCACCCAGCCCCCACTTGTGACTTTCGATGTGCCACAGCTAACTACCATAGTAACCAAGCCAACCATAGAACCTACGGGCCACTCTCCTGAGGCCTCCCTGAGGCCGGTGAGTCCCCTGCGGGCGGGGGGCTGGGATAATTAGTGTTGCTATGTATGTACAGTAAGGGAGGGGACAGGGTGCTATATTCGTACTTCGGTTGTGTGTAATCTACCTATGTGCGAAGCACAACGTAGTGTCACGCGGGGGATTGACGGGAGCGCGTAATCAATAGGTGCCAGAAATCTTGGCATAAATTCGATAAAACTTGGCAACCGGCAGTGACGCCTTGACACCCTGCAGGGCTTCTGATTGGCACTGCAGGTTCAATCGACAATGTGTATTCGTACATATCTAGGCTAGGTATGTAGGTCTAGCAATCGAAGGCCGCGGCCGGGAAGAGAGAGACAGGGAAGACCATCCAATTAACCTCAAGTTATCACGTCGGCCTAAAAGTCCCTTTTCGCTCAAGCCCACCGCCCCCCTTTGCCAGATACGAAGTCCGAATACACAGCAGGTTAAGCTTAGTACGTAGCACGGAGCCAGCGAGTGTTCTTCTGGTCTAGGAGTAAAATAGGAATAGCGGCTAGCGATCGACCGGCGACTATGTACTATGTAATAGCAATCAATGCTTTACCCCTTGCTTTTCTTGCATGGGCTAATTGGAGACGTCAAATGAGACCTCGAATGGAACGCTCTTATTTCTTATGCTGCCCCGTTTAGACGCTTCGTGGCTGACCTCCTTTGGTTTAGCTTAGCTGTCTCCCTAACAAAGCACTGACACGGAGGCCTGAGCTGGGCTGGCTGGGTACGAATTACTGTACTCCGAACTGTAGGACTCAGGCAGACGCCGTGATTACTTACTAGTAGTACAGACGTATTAATCGCTTCCATCCCTCCTTCCTTCGAGTGATCTGCCTCTTTTCCTTTCTCTTTCCCCCCCTCTTCTTCTCCCTCTCCTTCTCACTCTCTCCATCCACGGCTTAAGCGCTTCTTCGTCTTCTCCATCAACACCCAAACTACCTAATCATCCCATTCTCCTCAACTGGCCTGGTTTCCCTCACATCGCCATCGACATCGTCGTCATCATCGTCGTCCTGAAGTGCGTGTTGATGACCGCTGATCGCTCCCCGAGGCCGCACTCTCGGCAGCGGCCACAGTCTCACCAACGGCCGCATTCCCGCCAACGACGGCAATCTCGTCAGCGCCGCGAAGGCGTTCTTCCTCGGGACGATCCCAACGCACCCACGCTCCCTCCGCCCAACACGTACAACGATTTCAGGACAAACAAGATGCAGGCCAAGGACAGGAGGGCCGCTTGGGTCCGCCCCGAAGGCGAGAGTGGCCGCCGCGGTTTCCATCCCGTCCACTTTACCTCCATCTCTTTCAAGTCGACGAGTCGCGCCAGTTTGATATGCAACTTTCTGTGGCCCGTCGTACCCGCTGCCATTGCCGTTCGCTGTATGTGACTCCCCGAGATAACCGGGACTCGATGGTTCCAATGATCCTATATCTCTGTCAGCTACTAACTATCATTCCTCTGAACAGATGCCCTACCCGAGCGCCATACCCTTATCTTCACTCTCGCCTACATCGCCATGGTCCCCTGTGCCAATATGGTTGGTTTCGCCGGCCAGGAACTCGCCCGGAAATTCCCCCACGTTTGGGGTGTCCTGACTGAAATCACGTAAGTTCTAGCCATCAACCTCAACAACAACAACCACCATAAACTCGTTCGCCGTTTGCTAACTACCCTCAGCTGCGGTTCCGTTGTTGAGATCGTTTTGTTCATGGTCCTTCTAGTCAAAGGCCAATTCTACGTCATCAAGGCTGCCATCCTAGGCTCTATCCTGGCCACCATGGTCCTCTGTTTAGGCGCCTGCTTCTTCGTCGGTGGTCTCTTAAAGGCAGAGCAAACTTTTAGCGACGCTATCAGTGAGGCTGGAAGCGGCTTACTGCTCACTGCGTAAGTTGATCCCAGCTCATGCTTTCCCCCTCTTTAACCTATCCCTAACAATATGCCTCCAGCGGTGTTGTCTTGGCTGTTCCCACCATCTTCCAGCACGGCCTAAGCAACACGGAGCTTTCCGCGGAAAGCCTTGACCACAGGCTTCTCCAGATCTCTCGCGTCATTTCCGTCCTCCTCATCGTCGCATACAGTGTCTACGCATTCTATCAAGCCCGGACACACCACGGAATTTACGAGGCAATCTTCGCTTACGACGAGGCTCGTGATGAGGACAAGGAAAAAGTCGAGGCCAAGCCCAAGCTTACTCTCACCGAGTCCATCCTCGCCCTCAGCATCTCAATCGCCCTTGTTACTCTTATTGCTGTCATCCTAGTCCTGCAGATTGAGCCTGTCATCGGAAATGGGGACGTGTCTGATGCCTTCATGGGTCTCATCTTGGTACCTCTCGTCGAGAAGTTTGCCGAGCATCTCACTGCCATAGACGAGGCCTACGACAATCAAATGAACTTTGCTCTGTCGCACGTCCTCGGCGCCACCCTTCAGACGGCCCTCTTCACCGGTCCTCTCGCCGTCATTGTTGGCTGGGGCCTGGACAAGAACATGGACCTGAGCTTTGACGTCTTCCACCTTGCCATGCTCATCCTGGCCATTCTCACAGTTGGTAGGTTCCTGCAGGATCAGAAGAGCAACTATCTCGAGGGCTTCCTTCTCTTGATCCTTTACTTTGCCATCGCTGTTGCTGCCTGGTACTACCCAAACCCAGTTACCGGGAGCGAGGGCGGGAGCGAGGGCGGCAACGAGACCGAGCGCTGAGACGGCTCCTCCCTGGTGGCCGCAAATAATGATGCCACGACTCAACACGAAACTTGTTATATCATCAATTGTGCGCTGGAGTTTAAATCTTGGATATTGGAACCGCCTCCTTTCAGGATACCAACCGGTTGTTTCAGGGGACATTAAGCAACGGTGTCATCCTTCGGTAGTGTCTTTGTGTTGTTATGGAGGGAGCATCTCGGTTTGGGTTTATGTCTTTTAGATTGCTGGGCAGAATGCACAAGATAGAGCTTAAGAAACGATACAATCCTACCCGAGCTGATTTTGTATTCTTGAATTGTGAATTTGGTGATCTTCGGGCCACAAATAACCTCCCAGACTCTCCTCTGCTCGGCCATTTTGCTAAGCCGAAGATTCATCGACTCAGAATACCCGACTTTGTGACACCATACACCTGAATTGCCCTCGAAATCATGTATTCGGTCAAAGGAAAACGTGGTCATCCTCCTTCCATCCCTTCCCCGAGAAGATCTCCCTCGCACTCTTTTCCATGGGCCCAGGTCCGCACACCAACACCAATTCACCCCCTGCCTCGTTCGGCTTCGGGCTGCCAACCTCCTTTTCATACAAGCGCTGGCTCAACCGACCTGTGACGCCTGTCCACGATGGAGACGGCTTCGTGAGGGCGTAGATGAGCCGACACCGGTCTGGGTTCGCCGCGGCTAGGGCGTCGAGCTCCGCCCTGCACAGGATGTCCTCCTCGGTGCGGTTGCCGTTCAGCACGAGGCACTCGGTCGGGTTCTCGGCGTCACGGAGCACGGCGCACAGGACTTTCCGAATCGGGGTGATGCCGGAGCCGCCGCAGACCATGACGAAGCGACGGACGCGGCGGGTGCGGCCGGCGATGGCGCAGGCGCCGAGGCCCATGTACTCGAACTTGCCGATAGGGCCCTTGAAGTCAACGGAATGGCCGAGCGGAAGGGCATCGAGCGACTGCGTTATCTTTCCGCTGGGACGGCCGAGCTCGTCGCGGTATATCTTGATGAGGATGTCGAGGCAGCCGCACTGCGCGCCGTCCGAGTACGGCGTGTAGGCGCGGATGATGGCCTCGCGCGTGGCCGGGTCGTGGAGACGCATCATGAGATGCTGGCCCATGGGGAGGCCGACCTGCTGGGCGTCGTGGTTGAGCCGGAAGGAGAATACCTTGGTGTCGGAGGACCTTGTAGTCGAGGATGGCCTTGCTCCATATCTTGGCCTGCAGGAAGATGGGTCGGGCGTCGTCGCTGTTCACCGAGTCGTTATCGTCGACAAGTGCGGTTCGGGAGGCTTTGTCGAGGGCGCCAATGTGATACGTAGGCATCATAACCTTGGCGTTTTCGCTATCTACACCAAGCAGTCAATACATAACGAACGGCAGAGTCTAAAAACTAACGAGAACTCACGAATGGTGACAAACTCCTCCGTCACATCCTGGCCGGCCGCCCCGAAAATAGACGCCGCGCCACCAAGATAGCCCTCCAAGAAGGTCGTGCCGTCGTAGACCTGGCCGTTGATAACAAACCATGGCTAAACGTCGCCGTCGTGCTGCTTGAGCTCCGCGGTGGTGATTGCTCGGTTCACCTTGGGGTTGGTCATACATATCTCATTTTCGGGCGGCTGCTCCACGGCCTCCTCTGCATCACCCGAGATCTTCTCGCCTCAGGAGCCGTTGGCGAGGTTACCGTCCGACTTCTTGACTCGATCCATCCAGCCGCCCGGCATAAGAGCCGGTTGTGTCGGGTGCTCGAACCGTAACGAGCGAGCTTCTCTGTGTATCGCCACCCGGAACCAGGGGTTGTTCATCATCCCCAGAACGCTCCAGTACATGTCCTTGGGCTGTACCATCATCGACTCATCCATTGCGCGGATCATGATGTCGTCTGCTTCTCCAAGCTCGCTCAGGGGGATGTCGAGCTCCCAGAAGCACCAACAGAAGGACGTCTCGCGCCACCACATGTCCACTCTGCCGCCAAATAAGGCATCACCCTCGGGAGCAAGCCGGTATTCATCCTCGGAAGAGTTGACGTCGGCGAGCCTCCACAATTTGCCCTTGTCCAGGGTGACTTCTACCCTTGTGACTCGCCTTCCACCACCGCTGTAAGCATATCCCCTTGCGGTGTAAGTAGCTGGGTCGTCCGCCATGGATAGCTTCTCACCGTGACCCGGGTAACATATCGCGCTGTTGTCATTGAGGTCGTAGATGGCGTATCTCTCGTCCTTCCATACATCTGGCAGGCCGTCACTCGCCTCGGGCGTGATCATGGTGGGGAGCACGCGGTTATTGAAGATGTGATACCAGCATCGCTGGGCTCGGCCGTGACGATCATCCTCTTCAGCCACTTGACACTTCTTCCTCCGATTTGACCAGGGATGATAATACGGACAGGTTTCCCATGACCGGGGTGACGCGAGTCTCCGTTCATCTTGTGGGCTACCATGACGCCCCGGTTGGGATCTATACACCAGTTCAACTTGATGCATGTCCCGTAGTAGCCGTTGGGCAGCTTGTTGCCGCCTTTAAAGCATACAAACCTTGCACCTCGCCTTGGCGTTGCCACAGTTAGCAATTCACCAATGGGAACACCAGTCCACAGCGCAGTCGACAGGCCGGCAGCACCCCAGGAGAAGCCCTTTGTCTTTCGCACCATGTTCTGCTCTTTGCGGCGGTTACCAGTGCAGACGAGTGTCACTGGATAAGTGGCCTGCTCATAGTCGCTGATGAGATCCCTCACACTCATGGCAACGGGCTTTTCAACCATGCCCTCCACTGTGAACTTCCAGTCGAGTATGTCTTCATCCTCCCATTTGGGCACCCCGCCATGGTTGCGAACATATTGAAGGTCCTCGCTGGTCAGGAAGCCCTCGTTATATAAGTCGCTCAGCGGGGCTTCGACGTTGAAGGGAAGGACGCCCGTCAAATGAATTAGACGCGGGTCTCGCTTGACATGGCTATCTAGGGTCTTGAGATCCTCAGGCAGGACACCCTTCGATCGGAACTTTGGTGGCAGGGGATAGCGCTTGGGGAATGCCACGGACGGGACGTCTTCTAAGTCTTGGAAACTACTTATCCGGGGTGGCTTGGCTGTGTCCGGGGGGCTTGGAGGGAAAGTGATGCTGGACAATGAATCCGACGGCTCAGGGATTGTTCTAAGAGCTGTTGATGAAAGAAGATCCATGTTGGAGAGATGTGGTATCAACGACGCAACACAGTGACAGAGAAAGCAAAGGCATGAGCGTGTGGATAGAGAAATAGATATGCAAAAGAGATGCAAAGCAAGTAGTTCCGATCTCTAAGTGGGATTGCGGATGGCACTGGCTGATAACTGGCGCATGCCTGGTGTTTGAGTTAACTGCTTTCCAAATCGTTGCCCTGTGGGCTTCAGATAAGAGTCCGTGTGGCCATTACTTGCCTAAGCGTTTTCCGAGGAGATGAACATCATGATGCCATGAGTTTTTACGACATTGAGCGAGGAGATGCAAGTTACAGTTGAGTGGGTGCGTAGGATGAGAAATCTCGAGCGGCATCTGGACAGATGGACGGCGCCAGTTGGACGAATCAAATAGCTGATAATAAGGCGAGTTGCGTCGGAGATGTCTGAACCGCGCCAGCCCCACAGGGTAGGGGAGATATTAAGAAGAAGAAATAGGGAGAGACTTCTCGTTCCACTGGGCATTGAGCAAACTTGCGTGATGGAGTCTTTTGAACCGTTCGCGATGATGTCCTGATGGCATTCGGGACGCCATGAGTTGAGCTAGCACAGCGGTGCAATGAAGTTTTCGAGGTTGCCGGCTCGCCAAATGGTTGATCTGGCGCAAGAATCTCAGTCGCTGTTCCCAGAGAATGGACTATTATGTACTCGACATGGTAATTACAGTCCGTCTTAAATGCTGCAGGGTAGGCCCGCAGGTAGTACGTACCCCACTGCCCACTACAGCCCGTAGCAGGGCATCCGCCGCAACCTTCTAGCCTACCGATAGTCACCAAATCTATCTCCACCTCCACCTAGCATCAAGGTCGCCAACAATCAGAGACGCTTCCACGCTGTCCCTTCGCATTCCCCCGTCCTGCTTCGTCGGACGCACCCATGTCGGCTCTGTTGGACCGTCTACAACACCACTTCTCGGGACAGCACATCCCTTAGCAGTCCCTCCCGCGCCGAATGTAGCGCCGCCCGACTTCTATCCTCCATCCTCCATCCTCCATCCGCCGCTCGAGTTTACTCCGTCGCTGCGTCGTGATCCACCATGGACCGCGCAAGGAAGCGTACACCTCCCCAACCATTTCCCGGGTCCTGAATTTCAACACATTACTCACTAGTCTCACAGGCGAACTGCGCACTCTAAATGAAAGAGCTTGGGACGGCGAGAAAGGTGAACATTCGTCATTGCCCCACCACTTCCCCCCCTTGCTCCCATTAACAGCCAGGCTCCAGATCTGTTCCCGGTGAGCAAAACGCTCGACTCCTCCCTCAAGAAGAACACCGCCTTCATAAAGCGACTGCGAACCGCCATAACCGCCGCTACCCTCGCCACCTTCCTACAAGAGATCCGAACCCTTAGCCTCCACAAGTACCTCTCCGAGATCGTATCCGCCTGCTATGAAGGACTTTGCAGACTCAAGTCTCCTGGGGAGATTGAGGCCGGCGTCGAGATCGTCAGCGCTCTTCACCAGCGGTTTGGACCTAGCGAGTTCACGGAATACCTAGCATGGTTGCTCGGCAAGGGCATGGCCACCCCGGACAAGGGCATTCTCAAGTCGCTGGCACCAGAGGTCCGTGAGAAAGAGGAAAAGGAACGAATCACCCGCCAGCGAGCCTTGTTGCGCGTCGTCGCTGAGCTGTGGCTGGTTTGCGCTATCAGGACCCTCGAAGATGTGAGCCGACCCGACGATGCGACCAAAGGCGCCGCTGGCAAGCCCGTCGAGCTCAAACCCCGAAACAGCTCCGCCAAGGGGGGCCCCGCCGAGCCTTTCCCTCTCGAAGTTCTCAAAGACCTGCTCGGACACGATCGCGAACATGCAAACCTTCCGCTACTTGTGATATTTGTCAAGTCTTTTAGCTGGGATATCTTGGGCGTCAAACCCACTGGAGCTGACGGTCGCAAGACTGTGGAAGAAGACGGAGTTGCGACTGCAGCTAACGGAGATGGTCAAGACGAGTGTGCTGACGATTCTGGGTCCTCGTCTGCCACAGACCGACCTTTCACCGAGCCGGAATTGCGAGACCGCTTCAGGAACGTCCTCAAGAAGTACTTCGAAGATGTGAAAGCACACATCGTGCGGGACCAAAAGTCTATTCAGTCGCAGGCCAGGCGAAACGCCGAAGCGTATGTCAAGTCCGGGGAAGTTTTTGAAGATCGTCAGACCAACTACGAGAAGCAAGTCAAGGCTCAGGAACGGTTGGTCTCCAACGCGCAGGTTATCGCGGATGCCATTGGCGCTGATATGCCCGACCTCAAGGATTCAGATGACTCTCTTGGGACATCGAATGGATCTATTGGCCTTGTAAAGACAGGCGACTACCTGCGATCAATGGGAGATGGTGCTGGAATCTGGGAGGACGAGGACGAACGTCGCTTCTACGAAAATTTGGTCGACTTGAAGGGCAAGGTCCCGCCGATCCTTCTAGAGGACGGCAAAAAGAAGAAGCCCGATGCTGATGAACAGGTTGGAAAGAAGATTGATCAGACAGAGGCTGCCGAGACCCCGAAGCCCATCGACCCTGCCGAAGACCAATCCACCGCCATCGCCAACAAGACAATCGGAGCTCAGGTCGATGCCCTTCTTGCTCGCCTACCTGAATTGACCAACAAGGATATCGTGGACCAGACCGCAATCGACTTTTGCTTCCTCAACTCCAAGGCTTCACGCAACCGGCTGGTAAAGGCACTGACCGAGGTCCCGAAAGGCCGCAGTGACTTGCTCCCATCCTGGTCTCGCTTGGTCGCAACGCTGGGAAGATACATGCCTGACGTCCCCAAAGGCCTTGTCGAGTACCTCGACGCCGAATTTCGAAGCTTGCAGCGGCGTAAGGAGAAGGACTTTCTTGGCCAGGTCCGGCTGAGCAATATTCGTTATTTGGCAGAGCTCACTAAGTTCGGCATCGTTCCCGAACACGTCGTCTTTCACTGCCTTAAAGTCAGCCTGGACGATTTCTCGAGGATGAACATTGAAATCCTCTGCAACCTCATTGAGAATTGCGGCCGATACCTGCTCCGGAATCCGGAGACGTCCCCGCGGATGGCAAGCTTCCTCGAGACGTTGCAGCGCAAGAAATCAGTTCAACACATTGGCCAGCCCGAGCGTATGCTTATCGACAACGCTACGTACTACGTTGACCCCCCTGAGCGGCCTGCAATCGAGCAGAAAGAGAGGACACCCATGGAGCTTTTTATTCGCAAGTTGATCTACGTTGATATGACAAAGAGAAACTACAGTAAGATCTTGAAGCAGATTCGGAGGCTTCACTGGGAGGAGGCAGAGGTTGTGGCCATCTTGGAAAAGGTCTTTTCAAAGCCAGGAAAGGTCAAGTACGGGAGTGTTCATCTTCTCAGCATCCTGCTCAGCGCCCTCTACCGCTACCACCCCGCCTTCGTTGTCAAGGTTATCGACAACGTCGTCGAGGCAGTCAGCTTCGGGCTCGAGCAGAACGACTTTAGGTTTTTCCAGCGACGTGTTGCCGAGGTCAAGTACCTTGGCGAACTTTACAACTATCGCATGCTGGAGCACCCTGTCATCTTTGACACCATGTACAAGATCATGACGTTTGGATATAGTGGGTAAACCCTTTCGGATGTAGTGGCCAGACCGTTGGACTAACTGGGTTTATAGGCGGCCCTCCCGTACCCGGTCGTTTCAACCTCCTTGACCCGCCTGACGATTTCTTCCGTATACGTCTCGTGGCCACGATGTTGGAAACTTGTGGCATGTTCTTCAATCGAGGTGCTGCTGGCAAGAAGCTGGACTACTTCTTGTCGTTCTTTCAGGTATGCTTAACCCCCAACTAAACTGTCCCGATATCAAGCTAAAAATGTTTGAAAGTATTACGTGTTCACAAAGGCATCGCTTCCGATGGACATTGAGTTCACTATACAGGATACGTTTGCACTGACTCGACCGCAATGGAAGCTGGCTGCCAACATGGAGGAGGCCGCCAAAACCTTCCAGCTTGCTGTCGCACAAGATCAGAAGACGGCCGGCATTGACAAGGCTGCGGATATGGACGATGCTACCAGCGGCCCCTCGTCGGATGACGAGAACGGAGATGGCGACGACGGTGAAGACGATGATGACAGTGCCTCTGAAGAAGAAGAAGCTGACGTATGTTTTTATCTGCTCACGAATGGCTTCACATTGCTAACGCATTTCTAAACAGGACGTGGATGACGATTCTGATCGCGAGAGTACCTTTGACGAAGAGGCCATTGTTGTTACTCGCCAAGAGGAAGAGGCAGATCCTGAAGACGAGGCGGATTTTGAGCGCGAATATGCCAAGATGATGACCGAAAGCCTTGAGTCCCGCAAGTTCGAACGCAAGCAGCTCTTTGACGTGCCTCTCCCAGTCCGGCCCAAGAACCGCGAGACGTCCACAGTAGCCGAGTCTGGCGATGGGCAAGTCGAACCTGTTCCCCTGGCTCCCGGAAACACCATGGCCTTCTCTCTTCTAACAAAGCGGGGCAATCGGCAGCAGGTATGGTGGATGCTAATCGAGCCGCTCACAAGTATGCTGACATGGTGGTAGACGCGGACAGTTGAACTGCCATCAGATTCGACCTTTGCGATTGCTATGAAGAACCAGCAACAAGCTGAGCGTGAAGAACAGCAGCGGATCAAAAACCTGGTTCTCAACTACGATCTTCAACAAAACGATGATCAAGATGGTGGTACGGACCTAGACCCCCCCTTTTAGGAATGCCAATATTCATTATTCAACCCAGGTCACGAACGCCCAACGACGTATTACCACAACCGCCTAGAACGGGGAAGCAAAGACAAAGGCCAGAGGATCCGAAAGCTCCAGCTAAGTGACGTTGATTGGTAAAGACACCCACTACCATGCCGAAGCCAAAGGCGAATTTGATTGCTAAACGGTACTTCAAGGACGTGAGGACTTAATAAAGGGAATGACTGATAACATTCGCCCTCAATACTTCGTCCTCGGCCCGGAACAAGGTGCATGACCGACACGAGTCGAGCGACTTGTTAACGCATGCTTTTCATCAACTCGAGAACCAACCTCTGGCCCGTGTTGAGTGGGACTCTGAACCAAACGACGTGCCGCAAACTGCATGCTGCCACCACTGTAGCGATTGAGTCTACTTCATGTGCTAGGGACATTCAAAGTACGTGGCTCAGCAGTGACCAGGACAAAGGACATGGTGTCGTTATCAGCGGAGGAGGCAATGCGATCGGGATTTGGTGGGCAGGGATTTACGGGGGTTTGTTTGCTCAGTTTGTTGACTGATAGCCAAACAAGACCAGAGGCTTGCCGCAAGCGCGCTAGATCTCTTAAGCTGAGGTCGAATTTCACGCGAGACGTGCGAGATGCACTCCAGTGGCTGGAAGCGATAGTTAAAAAGGGCCATCTATACTGGACTCTGAAGATAGGGCACGTACGTTGCGACTCTGGAAGTTCTCGTCAATCAGTTTGATCATATGCGGTCCTCGTCGAATGGTAAACGTTTGTGTTGTGACGGGTGCAGGCTCACGGAAGTGTGGCTGATGTTGTTTCTCAATGTGGAGGTACGTTTGCATGTATGAAGCAGGTGGTCGTCTGAGGTGCCTTCAAATAGATACTAGTGTCACCCACCCCTCCCCCCTTGGCCGGGACCGACCTTCGTATTAACAGGTATGACTATGCACTTTTTACGGATGTTCAAGCCTAAGTAGGTAGGGTGAATTGCTGATGCGCGGCTTGCTTGTGCATCCCCCCTTAACTCTCGGCGATGCTTTGTAATTCGACTCGCACCTTCCTGCATCAGCTATACGAGACATTAAACAACTCCAGGTCATACTTGACTTATAATAGTAAGTACCTACTACCTTAAGTGCCGGGCTACTAGAACTACACGTGGGTACCTGAGGTATCGAGACGGAAGGCAGGATGTGCCTTAATACCGGGTTCTTTTCTCCGTCTGTCACACACACTCACACCACCCTTGATTCCGTTCCTCGTCTCCTGCACGCACCCGTGAGGGTCTCATTCGCTCTCCTACTCTCTCTCGCTTGGGTGGCTGCAGTAAACAGGCCAGCCCTTCCAGCTTGTTCTCGTCTAATTGACTCCTCGGTTTCAGCCACTGTTCCGTTGCCCACTGGCAAACTTGGCCGGACAGTTGGGCGCCGTTTTGCCTCGTTCCGCGTTCTGGCCTCAGGCGTTTGTCCGCATGGCGGTTTGTTCCCCTCGAGTATCACTCCAAAGCCAAGTCACTTCACCGTCACATCTCTTACATATTCTCATCACATGCCATCTACACGGCGCTTTTCCGAATTCAGAGGCTGAAATTGAGGCACAGTGAGGCTTCCTTTTTTCAAAGCTTCTGCTGTCGCTCTGCAAACATGGCTGTCCTGGACGAGTGGCCGGCTCAAGACGTGAGTACTTTTGCTCATCAATGCCTTGGCTTTGATCTGCACCTGTCTCATTTGTAACTAACTATGCCGAACTCGAATACAGATTGTCTACACCTCCATCGTTGGCATCATTATGGTGATGGCATGTCTCGAGTGGTTCCTCTGGCTCGCGGCCTTTGTCTACTGCCTGGTCAAGGTCTGTCAAAAGTCAGAGCACTGGTCTATAAACGTTCTTAGCATCATTGTCGGCGTTGCCTTCATCCTGTTTCGGTATGTTTCCTCCAGGCGTCCTCGATGCATCAAAGTACGTCGACTGAGAAGATATATTCAGTATCGTCTTTCTCCCTATCATGGCGGTGACACTCCCGCTCCCTAGCCAGGTGACCAAGCTGTGGCCACAGGAGATGGTGGCTTCTCTACAATGGTTCGCCTTTTGGAGCTTTGCTATTCTTCTCAATGTCCCTTGGCTTCTGTGTATCTACCAGCTGGTGACAAATCAGCTTGGCCGGACCAAGCGCATCAAAGAGGTTCTTGACGACATTACGGCCCCCAAGGTGGTGATTGTCATGCCTTGCTACCGAGAAGAGCCAGAAGTCCTCATCACAGCCATCAACTCTGTCGTTGACTGCGACTATCCAGCAGCCTGTATCCATGCATTTCTGTCCTTTGACGGCGAGCAAGAAGACGAACTGTACCTCAACACAATCGACAAACTCGGCGTGCCCTTGACCATGGATTCGTATCCTAAGAGCATTGACGTGACCTACCGAGCAGCACGCGTCACTGTCTCTCGTTTCCCCCATGGGGGCAAGAGACACTGCCAAAAGTTGACATTCAAACTCATCGACAAGGTCTATGAACAATATCTCAAGCGGAAGGACAATCTCTTCATTCTTTTCATCGATTCGGATTGCATCTTGGACAAGGTGTGCCTCCAGAACTTTGTCTACGACATGGAGCTCAGTCCCGGCAATTCTAGAGACATGCTGGCCATGACTGGCGTCATCACTTCAACAACGAAGAAACACAGCCTCATCACACTTCTACAGGATATGGAGTACATACACGGACAGCTGTTTGAGCGGACAGTTGAGTCAGGATGCGGCTCCGTTACCTGTCTCCCCGGCGCCTTGACTATGTTGCGATTCTCGGCCTTCCGGCGCATGGCCAAGTACTACTTCGCCGACAAGATGGAGCAATGTGAGGACTTATTTGACTTTGCCAAATGTCACCTGGGGGAGGATCGCTGGCTCACCCATCTGTTCATGATCGGGGCCAAGAAGCGCTACCAAATTCAGATGTGCACATCTGCGTTCTGCAAAACAGAGGCCGTACAGACCCATCGGTCCCTAATTAAGCAGCGGCGTCGATGGTTCTTGGGCTTCATCACCAACGAAGTGTGCATGTTGACAGACTGGCGGTTGTGGAAGCGATACCCAATACTAATTCTGGTCCGGTTCATGCAAAACACAATTCGAACGACAGCTCTGCTCTTTTTTATAATGGCGCTCTCCTTGATAACAACGGTGAAGAAAGTGAAAGACCTGCCAGTTGGGTTCATCGCCATTTCGCTTGGCCTTAACTGGTTACTGATGCTGTACTTTGGAGCTAAGTTAAGGAGATTCAAGATTTGGCTGTATCCGCTCATGTTCATTCTGAACCCGTTTTACAACTGGTATTACATGGTGTACGGGATCTTTACGGCGGGGCAGCGAACTTGGGGTGGGCCGCGAGCGGATGCAGCAGCGGCGGACTCCCACACGACAGCACGGGAGGCAGTCGAGCAAGCTGAAAAGCAGGGCGATGAGCTCAATGTGGTTCCGGAGACGTTCAAAGCAGCGCACGAGGCACGCAGAGCGGCCTCAAAGACGGAGTCGGCCTCGTCAAGCGGACTTGAACGAAGCGGGAGTGTGATTCGGCCTCCTGACAAGATTGATGGCCGATTCTCGGCGCGACGGAAAACAACCGCGGGAACGTACGCTCACCCCGATGAGTGCGAGGCGAATCCAGACATCGAAGCCGCTCTGGACAGCCAGGGAGAATCGCTCCGGGTTCAGGGGGGGAGACAACGGCAGAACTCGCTGGACAGCACCTTGTCCGACACGACGGTAGGCAACGAAGTCTACACACCGCAGCTAGTAGAGGCCTTTATGGGAGAAGAGGACCGCCGAAAGTACGAGATTGCACGGTTACTGAAGTGGGGAGATTCGAATACTACTCCAGAAAAACGGCCGCAGCGGGATTTTGAGCTGATGGACGGGCCGGCCAGAACAGCCCGTTATGTAATACCAGCGAAGGATGAGAGTACAGATCTTCGAGGGACGTACGGCACAGTTTCTAGGGGCGACCTAAGCGAAGGAGCCTCTGGAGAGAGGATGCTTGACGCAGGAGAAAGTAGTGGACGAGGTAGGACGCGTGGGCAACATATGAGAGGAGATTCTCAGTCATTTGCCAGCCGGATGGCACGTCTACAGCATACGGGGACTCGATTGGAGGATGCAAAGGTTGCGAAGAAGGGGACTTAGAAAGGGACTAAGACAGGGTGCCACCTAGGAAGGGTAGGGAAGGATAGTGACAGTAGTAGCAGGCAGGGTCGGTGGACGGAAGAGAAAAAGAAGAAGAGCAGTGATGGGATGGAAGAAAAATAAGGGAGGAAAAGGGAGTTTCGGTCATTTTAGACGCGAGTTTTTAATGTTTGCCTGAGAAAGATACTAGTTCTACCAAGTTACTTACGCAGGTAGGGACACTGCTATGCGCAGAGTAAGATACTAGCTGCCTGAAGGAGGTTCTGATATGCTGGCCTTTTAAAGTCTGTTGTCTGCTGAGTTTTAAACGGTCCCTTGTAGAGCTTCGAGACCCAAGATGTTATTTTACAGCATGGTTGGGGAGTTATAGATAGAAAAGAAGATGGCACTGATAGGCACAAGAGAAGCTTTGATTGGCTAATCTTGACTTGGCGTCTATGGTGTAGTGGTTAGCATTGATGCCTTCCAAGCATTAGGGAGGGGTTCAATTCCCCTTAGTCGCAAATTGTTGATCTATATTTTTTATGTCGTTCCTTTCTAATCCCAACCTTTTTGTAAGCGACAAAAGCCGTTGCATATGCCTGTCGTTGTGGTTATAACGTTGCTAGACTGTCTGTCATCTTTAGCTACTATAAAACGTGTAGGTTGACTGTGGTCTGTAGGAACCTGATAACCTGATTATGAGCTGGCCCCTAATATCTTGAGTTCCCCGGTCTAGTTCAATTTAGATGGCGTAATAGGGATTGTTTAGAGTGGATGCCGGGGTAACGAGTCACGGACACAGGCATAGATAGGCATAGACAGGCACAGCACTGTTCATGAAAGGATCGGTTTGACACAACAGTACTTAAAAAGTGAGGGAGCAAGCCCTAAGATGGAACCAGTCGGTGAGAAGGCGTTAGGCGGCGACAGTTCCGCCTTGAAGAGGAAGTTTGGGAGAGCAAGTCTTGGCAGGTGGATTGAAGTGTGTCAAAGTCATGCAAACGTGCAAACGTGCAGAGACGACGGGGTATGGCGACAGGGCGTTGCCTGCCTGCATTTAGTCATAGTCATGGAGAATATGTGCATGATGTTCAAACAGCACAATCTGGAAACTTCTTTGGCTTTCTGGCGGCTGTGGATACTGCCTCTTATTTTTTGCTGGTGCTAGAGAGAGGCGGCGGGGGAGGGGCCCCAAAAAAAACCAGGGAACCAAAGAGCAACTTAGTAATTTATAAGATAAGTACGAAGTACCTACCTAGATTAGGTACCTACCTAGGTACGTAATATGTGATACTATGTAAGTATGTAGGTAGTAGTTGAAGTTACAGGTACTGGGTTCACAAACTGGAAGAAGCTGGGCGACTAAAGTCGAACGGCTGGCTGGCTGGTCAACAGGATGTAACGGCATCTGCAACACCCACAAAGTATCCAGTGTAACAAGCAATGCAACTACTATGTAACAACAACAAGAAGAACCGAGTGTCTGGGCAGTCAACCCTGCAGCCTGTAACAGTCGCCAACTCATGAAGAAGCAGACCGAAACTGGTGGTTGATTCCATCAAAGTCTCTCTACAGGCACTCTTCACTGTATTCGTAGTAGCTACAGGTACTGGATACTCACCAAAGTAGGTACGATACCACTACCACACTACGCTGCATTTAGGTACTAGGCCTGGTAGCCTCTATCGTCAGAGCGCTTGCGGCAATCCAGCAAACGGAAGTGTCTACTACTTATCTCTAGCGTGCTGTCTTTCAATAGCCTGAGTACCTGGTACCAGATAGGCACGGACATAGTAAGTACTGTACTAATAGACGGACACACACACACACCTGAATTCTTCGCTGCGACGTCCCTGCCTAAGTACCTACAAAACCCGCAGTCGAGGGACTTCTAGGTACTTCGAGGCCATCCATCCATCCATCACCTTATCGTGCCAATCTTCCCCTCCATCACTTCCATTACCCCCCATCCACTCTACAAAAAAACAACCCAACCCAAACACCTTTTTCACTCTCCCTCCCGCATCACATCCCCCACGACGACGCTTCACCCTGCACACGCCAGCCTCCCGTGAGCTCTGTGCACTTGCTCTCCATCTCCCGAATTTCTCTTAAGCCATTGTGCGCGTGTCCCGGGGCAAACCCCGCTAACAGAAACCATGAGTGTTGTTGGTGAGTCTTTCTAGCCCTGCGACTTCTCCCCCGCCGACAGTGATGTCGATGCCGATGCCGATGTCGACGTCGCTGTTGGGGTCGACATTTGCTGTCGCCGTCGTCGTACTCCCAAGTGAACCCGTGGCTGACCAGAGTCCCACCCACAGGTGTCGATTTCGGAACCCTCAAGACCGTCATTGCCGTCGCGAGAAACCGCGGCGTCGACGTTGTGCGTATCTCATTTCTCTTGCTCTCTCCCTCCTCATTCTCCCTCCGCGAAACCCCCAATATCGCAACCCCTCGCCGCGCTTTCTCCACGCCGTTCTGTTCATCTTGAAGTAGCCTTCGTCAACCTGAACCGACCGATACACCTCACAATATCACCCTTCTGCCGACCCACCCGACTAACACTTGTCGCCAGGTCACCAATGAAGTCTCCAACCGAGCAACCCCGTATGTCCTCCCATCCCTCGCTGCCGTGTTCGCATTGCGATCCCAGCGATCCTCATATATTCTCAACTAATGCCTTTTTTCCGTCCAGGTCTATGGTAGGCTTCGGCTCCAAGTCTCGCTACCTCGGTGAGGCTGCCAAGACGCAGGAAATCTCCAACCTCAAGAACACCGTCGGCTCCCTCAAGCGCCTCATCGGTCGAACCTTCGCCGATCCCGACATCCAGACCGAGCAGCAGCACATCACCGCCACCCTCGTCGATGTCAACGGCCAGGTCGGTGCGGAGGTCAACTATCTGGGCAACAAGGAGAAGTTCTCCGCCACCCAGCTGGTCGCCATGTACCTCAGCAAGATCAGGCAGACCGCCGCATCAGAACTCAAGCTTCCCGTCTCCGACATCTGCATGACTGTGCCTCCGTGGTTCACCGATGTCCAGCGCCGAGGCCTCATTGACGCCGCCGAGATCGCCGGCCTCAAGCTCCTCCGACTCATCAACGACAATACCGCTGCCGCTCTCGGCTGGGGCATCACCAAGCTCGATCTTCCCGGCCCTGAGGAGAAGCCCCGCCGCGTCGCTTTCGTTGATGTCGGTCACAGCAGTTACACCTGCTCTATCGTCGAGTTCCGCAAGGGTGAGCTGTCCGTCAAGTCTACCGCATGGGACCGCAACTTTGGTGGCCGTGATTTCGACAAGGCTCTCGTCGACCACCTCGCCAAGGAGTTCAAAGGCAAGTACAAGGTCGACATCACTACCCACGGTCGTGCCATGGCCCGTACCATTGCCGCCGCCGAGAAGACCAAGAAGGTTCTGTCCGCCAACCAGCAATCTCCCGTCAACATCGAGTCTCTCATGAACGACATCGATGCCACCAGCATGATCACCCGACAAGAGTTCGAGGCTATGATTGAGCCTCTTCTTGCCCGTGCTCACGTCCCTCTTGAGCAGGCTCTCGCCCACGCCAAGCTCACCAAGGATGACATCGACGTCATCGAGGTTGTTGGTGCTGGCTCCCGTATCCCCGCCCTCAAGGAACGTATCCAGGAATTCTTTGGCAAGCCCCTCTCCTTCACCCTTAACGCCGACGAGGCTCTCGCCCGTGGCTCTGCCTTTAGCTGTGCCATTCTCTCCCCTGTTTTCCGTGTCCGTGACTTCTCCGTCCAGGACATCATCAGCTACCCCATTGAGTTCGGATGGGAGAAGGCCCCCGATATCCCCGACGAGGACACCAGCCTGACCGTCTTCAACAAGGGCAACGTCATGCCTTCCACTAAGATCCTCACCTTCTACAGGAAACAACCCTTTGACCTAGAGGCCCGCTACGCCCAGCCTGAGGACCTTCCCGGCAAGACTAATCCCTGGATCGGTCGCTTCTCCGTCAAGAGCGTCAAGGCCGACGGGAAGGAGGACTTCATGATTTGCAAGCTCAAGGCCCGTGTCAACATCCACGGTGTCCTGAACGTCGAGAACGGCTACTACGTCGAGGACCAGGAGGTCGAGGAGGAGGTCAAGGACGAGGAGGGAGAGAAGGACCCTGATGTGAGTTGACTACCAAACGGACCGCGAAATGCCATTTGCTAATTTTCTTTTGTTCTCAAGGCCATGGAGACCGACAAGAAGGACGACGGTTCCAAGAAGACCCGCAAGGTGAAGAAGCAGGTCCGCAAGGGTGACCTACCCATCTCCAGCGGCACTGCGTCCCTAGACGATGCCGCCAAGGCTGCTTTGAGCGAGAAGGAGTCTTCCATGGTGATGGAGGACAAGCTTGTTGCCGATACCGAGGAGAAGAAGAACGAGCTCGAGGCTTATATCTACGACCTCCGTGCCAAGCTCGACGAGCAATACGCCGAGTTTGCCAGCGACGAGGAAAAGACGTCCATCAAGGCTAAGCTCGAGGTCACCGAGGTATGTTCGCCCAGTGCTTGTAGCTGTCCTCATTGATACTGATCATTTGCTGTAGGATTGGCTGTACGACGAGGGCGACGATACCACTAAGGGTGTCTACGTTGCCAAGATCGATGAGATCCGCGCCATGGCTGGCCCCATTGTCCAGCGCCACTTTGAGAAGGTCGATGCTGAGCGACGAGCCGTCCTGGAGCGTGCCGAGGCTGAGCGTGCTGCTAAGAAGGCTGCTGAGGAGGACGCTCGCAAGGCTGCCGACGCCGACAAGGGCGGAGATCAGGAAATGAAGGATGCCGACGCCACGCCGGGGGAGAGCACCCCCCAGTAAATACACCGAGAGCTAAACAGGTCGGTCGGTATTGCGAATATTATGACACGAGGACGACAAAATAAAACGAGGCAAAGGAAGACTGGAGATCAAGAAGACGAGATGATGAGAGAAAGCATAGAAATGTCACGGTTGCAACGACTTTATTGGGGAGGGATCATTATGACGGATATGTACCCGCGTTAGACCGCTTTTACACCTTAAGTCGTCGCCCGGATCAAGACACCAAGTTGGTTCAAACAGTTCCCGGTTTGACATGTCTACGTGTCTCCCTTCACCTGATTGACCCCCTCGGCGACGGCATGATACGTAGTGTACTTTCCCTGCATTGAAGGCATAGGTAGAAGAAACTAAGCATGATACTGTCTATGCTCGAGATTACTGCCAGTTAGAAGCACGGACAAACATACAGACAGCACAATGTAGATAGATAGTAGGGCGCTGCAGGTAACATGAGATGGGTTTCGCTTTTGGATATTGCCTCTATAGTTTGACGACCTCCCTCGCAATTTCCCTCCCTGCCAGACTCTCTCGCTTCACTCAAGATATGTAACATGACGACAGCTTCTCTACACCAGTTGCATTAAAAGAATTGGTTCTTCCTTGACGATCCCACACACGGCGACAATTTTCTCCTCCCTTGTAACGGGGAGCATTTCAAGCAGAGGTGAGTGAGTAGAGCGAGCGAGGGGGGTGGGAAATAAGGAAAAGAAGCCATTCTTGTGAGCGCCTGGATCCCTCCTGAGGCTAAACCAAATGCCTTGCCTCCCTCGCCCCCCCGAATAAATGACTTGGGGTGAGTATGCGCGCTCTTCGGCCCGCTGAGGACGCGTTTAGTTGATGTCGAAGAGGGGCTTGAGCTTGATGATGAGCTGCCACTCCTCGTTGGAGACGTCCTTGCGGTAGAACTCCTTGAGGCAGTCGATGCTGGCTCGCGAGACGAGACTGTAGAGCGTGTCCTCCTCCTCGAGCTGGCGGCCGTACGTGGGCTGGTGGCCGCCCATCTCGATCTTGACGGCGACCGAGGGCTGGCCCTTCTTGCACACGGGGATCTGTTTGTGGTCTCGCTCGATTCCGGTGCTGAGAGAGGCTTGCGGTTAGCTTCATGTTTCATACATCATCTCATTGAGATAAAAATACAGGGATGGACTTACACTCTGCCCAAGCTGATAATCTCCTTGGCACCAGTTATGGGGTTGTTTTTGACGGCGGCGATGGGCGTGTTGAGCTTCAGCGACCCATCGACGACATCAACACCCACGACGATGGGGCCAGTCTTGTTGAAGACAGCTACCGTCTTCAGCACGCAGGGGAAGACGGCCAACATCTTGGACTCCTCCTTCTTCTTCTCCAGCATGTCGTCCATGTGCTTGGTGAAGGCATCGAACAGATGGTAGATGATGTCGGCGGTGAAGACTTTGATTCCCTGGTCCTCGGCGTACGCCAGCGCCTCCTTGTCTACCTTGACGTCGAAGCAGAGCATGACGGCGTAGTCGGGAGACTTCTCCAGCATGACACCGCACTGCATGACATCTCGCTTGTAGACTGGGCCGATGCCCACGTTAGCCACGGGAATCTTACAGTCCTTGAGGAAATCCAACAAGGCCTCGAGCGAACCAAGGGTGGAGGCCTGGACGCTGACACCGCGCCCAGACTTCTCGACTCGGCTGAGGAGCAGAGCCAGATCGGCCTCGACCTCGTCCTCGATATCCTCCTCGTCGTCGTCAGGTCCGACAACCATCAAGCGAGAACCGGCGATGGCGCCTTCGAGACCAGGGGCACTGATCTTGACACCCAGCGCGGCCTTGACCTCCTTGTTGTGGACGTACGTCGACTTCAGACGGAGCTCTCTCAGCGGTGCTGGCGTGAGCAGTGCTCTGATGTTTGTTTTGATGGCTCCTTCGGTGCCGCATAGCACGATTCGATCACCTTCCCGCAGGATGCCGTTGGACAGAATGACATCAATGGTCATGCCGAAACCCTCGATGGCCTTGACTTCAAGGACGGTGGCCTGGACTTCGGACAGGTACATGATGGAGCCGACCATGCGCTCCTGGGTGAGCTGGATGATGAGCTTCAGCATATCGGGAACACCCTCGCCAGTGTGGGCCGACGTGGGCACGAGTGAGACGAACTTGGCCATGGACTTGTTCTCGTAGAAGAGCTCCGAGTTGAACCCCTGCTCGGCAAAAGCCAGCTTGGTCGCCTCCAGACGCGTCTTGAACTCGTTGTGGACAGCCTTGTTCTGAAGCGCGTAACTCTCCTGAAAGCCGTTGTTGTCGACCTTCTTCCAGCCGTACAGACGATCGATCTTGTTGAGGGCGACAATGAAGGGGGTCTTTCGCTCTCTCAACATTCGCATCGACTCAAGGGTTTGAGGCTCAAGACCGTGCATGATGTCGACGACCAGGATGGCAATGTTGCACAGAGACGAGCCACGATTTCGGAGGTTGGAGAAGGACTCGTGACCGGGGGTGTCGATGACGAGCAGACCGGGCACCTTGAACTCGAACTTGTTGTCCTTGTTGACGACAGCCGTCTTCTGCTTGATGGCGTCGACGGGGAAGTAAGTCGCACCGATCTGCTGCGTGATACCACCGGCTTCGCCTTCCTGGACGTTGGTCTGTCGGACCTTGTCCAGAAGCTTGGTCTTTCCGGTGTCAACGTGGCCCAGAATGCAGCAGATGGGCGATCGGAGGTTGTCTGCGGATCGAGCGTCCAGGGCAGCCTGGTGAGCCTTCTCACGACGCTCTGCGGCTTCTTTCTTCCGCTGAACCTCAGCCTGCCGAGCGGCTGACACTTCCTCGTCCTCGGACGAGTCGTCGGAGTCATCGGAGTCATCCTCGGCCTCCTTGCCACTGGCCTTCTCGGCGCCATCTGCGCTGTCTGCATCCCACTCGTCCTTGACTTCGTTGTCGGAAGCCGCAGCGGCCTCCCAATCGTCGTCGATGTCGCTCTCAACCGCAGCCTTCTCAGCAGCAGCCTTAGCCTCGGCTTCGACCTTTTCGCGGGCAGCCTTCTCCTCGGCCTCCTTGAGGGCCTCCTCTGCCTGTTGCTTTGCCCGCTCGGCAGCATCGGCTAGAGCCTTCACCTCGTCAAGCTAGATGGTGTTAGCGATGACGACGTCTGTGGCACAACGATTGGGGGACGGTAGTTACCTTCTGCTGGGTTCGGCTCTTCTTCCTCCGCGCGTCTTGGGCGGGCTTGCTCTTGGACTCGCCGTCTCCCTGGGGGCCGACCTTGATACCAGCCGCCAGCATCTGCTGCAGCTTCCGCTCGTTGCGAGCCTTCTCCTCCTTCTGAGCCTTGGTGAGAAACTTGCCGTCCTTCTTCAGCTGCTCAACCTTCTCCCGCTCCTTCTGCTTCTTAACGGCTTTGGCCTCCTCGCGGCGTTTCTCTTCCTCGACAGTCAGACGCTCCTCCTCCTCAGCCAAGCGCTTGGCCTCCTCCTGGGCGCGGGCATCATCTTCTTGCCGCTGGCGAAGCTCCTCCTGTTGCTTTTGGATGAGGAGCAGATGGGCGGGGATCTTCTTCTTCTTGCCTCCCGTCTCGGTAGCGGCGGGCGTGGCGGCGGGCGTGGCAGTGGGCGCAGCGACAACCTCCTTCTCGACGGCTTTGACAGGCTCGGGAGCCTTTGCGGGAGCAGGCGTCTTCTTCTTGGCAGCCTAGCACAATGGTGTTAGAGGGGTGTTGTTTGTAGCATGTACCAGCATGTGAAAGGAAACGAATAGGTGGTGGTTCGGATAGATGCATCATACCTGTTCCCTCTTCCGCTGCTTCTCACGCTCCTTCTTGAGCTTCTCCTTCTCGGCCTTGGTCAACACGCGGCCAGAAGCATCAACATCGTCGCCCCCAGCGGGCTCGTTCTTCTTGACGGGCTGCTTGCTCTTGCCGCTCTTACCCTTCTTCTCGGGCAGGGCGAACTCGTCGTCCATGTTGGCCTCGACGGGGGCCTTGGCGGCGAGGTCTTCGACGGGGGTCTCCTCGGCGGCAGCGGGCTCCTCGTCGACGATGCCCTTCTTCTTGCGCCGCTCCTTGTTCTTGCGCAGCATGGCCATCAGGCCGCCGCCGCCCGCCTCATCGTCGTCTTCGCCGTTGGCGTTGGCGTTGGCGTCGGCGTCGGCGTCGGCATCGCCACCATCGGCGGCGGGGGCAGCTTGCGGGGCAGTCTCGCCCAGCTCAGACTCCCAGTCGTCCTGGGCCTTCTTGTTTCCCTTCTTCTTGGGCGGCATCTTGGCGGTCTTGGTTGGCTGGTCCTCGAATCGAGTCGTCGAGTCGTCGAAAAGATGCAAGCGTCAAATGTCGAGCCCTCGGGCGTCGGGCGTCCAGGATCTCAAGTGGTGGGGAGGGGCGGAGTTGACTCTCCTTTGTATGGTCCGTTTGCCTCCGTGAGCATGCGGGACGAGGTAGGCTTGGGGGCTACTGTTACGGGGTTTAGGCGGGGCAGCCCACTACCACTGCACCACTATCAGCTATCGGCCGATGGGTTGGTGGGCTATTTGATCTAATAACAGGGCTTTTCTAATAAGCTGCAGAAATTCTCGTGGCAGACAGAGCCCGATCCAACGTCATCTATTTCTTTCGTGGCTCCTGATGTTTCATGAATGAATACTGCTTCGGTCGAGCCAATGGGTCAATCCTCTTAGTAGTCTTCAGGCTTGGATCCCTTGGGTCCTGGAACCATTTGGAACTGCGCAGCACGGAATATAAAGTGAAAGAATGCTCTCATGCTGTTAGGTTGTCTAAGAGAAAGAAAAAAGTAAAACCCCAAGATAATTTTGTGAATGTCATATTATGTAAGCAGCAGATGCCTCGTTCTTTTCGTCATCAACAACGCCACCAGCCAGGTGTCAGGTGTCAAAGATCACGGGTAAATAACAGGTGAAATACTAATTACCTCTTCAAAGCCTTCGAAGAAACAGGGAGAGCATGAGAATACGACAAAGATCTGAGAGAAAAAGTCAGCCTGTCTGTTCTTTACTCTCCCTGTAGTTATGCCTATTCTCTCTACCTTGCAATATCCTCTCCTTCCTCTCCCCCATCGCTCGTTACGAAATTCGATCCCTGCTTAACCCCCTAATATGTGTCGACTTTGATAAGTCTAGTTCATCGGTTTTACTTCCTTACGCCTCCTCCCTTCGTATCTCTTCCCCCTGTCCCTAACTTACACGGTGTGTCGTATAACACACTAGAAGCAACATTCTGTACATGATAGCCGTCTTCAGCCACGCCTCATCATCTTCCCTCCCATAGCCTTGCAACGTCGCCCGTGGCAGGGAATCTAGCTTAAATCACTGGTGCTAGAAGATACTCTAGGATGTCGTAGCCTAGCTCGAGGTATCTTTCCTGCCCATTCTCCGCACCATCTCGAAACCCGTCCGTGTAAGCTCCGTCGCCGATACCATCGAGGTATTCGCAGTACAGATCCATCCCATCTGCCATTGCTGTCAGGCTCTCCAGCGCCCGGAGATCTAGGCAACGTCGCAGCACGTTGCCGTCAATGTGCAGCAGATGCGGGTCTGGCTGAGGCACCAGATCCACGTCCACGTCCTTGTCCATGTCCATGTCGATATCTCTGCGACCGCGCCCAAAGGGGCAGACTGCTTCGCTAATTTGCGCCAGATTCTGTACCAATCGCAGAAACCGCCAGAGCTCCAGCCCGATCAGTGAAAAGTGCTGCAACGACCCATCTAGGGAGACCCCCAGAATCTCTGCCCCATCGACTGTGCTGAAGAGGCTGTCGTAACGGCGCTCGCGGTCCCAGCTCGACCACAACGGCCGTGTGCGCCCTCGCCGGAATCTCCTTACTGACGTCGAGAGCTTCCCTTCGAACACGACCCCGAGCTCCTTATTCCGCTGCCCCCACGGCACCCACAAACCCGCGATACCACCTTGCACCGTCGAGATGAGATTCACCGGCCACTTCCTCGGCAACCCCACCGAGTCTCCAACCTCAATCAGGTGGCCCGTGTATCGTGACACCTGATCACTGTGGAGGAGTGAAACATCAGTCGTTTGGGACTCCGCATGCAGGTCTATCACTTGCAGTGAATGCCCTGCTGTTAAGGCACATACTTTACCATCCACCATCTGCAACGATGTCGCCGGCGAGTCCAACTGAAACTGCTTCATGGGCTTCAGCTTCTTCTCTCCTAGATCAAGAACCTCCCAATGTAGGACCTTTCCGACACAGAAGAGTACTCCCGCTGAATCTCCCACAATCGAGTAGATGGGCTCTTCGAACCCCCTTTTCTTGTACCTTGTCCAATATCGTAGTTGCTTGATCCTGCCGTCGACGGTTTCGATTGCGTGTGTCGTCACCGATACAATCAGCAGCAAGCCCTGCTGTGTCGTTACAAGAAGAAAAGGAAACGTCTTTCCGTCCTTCACGTAACGCCACTCGGTCAGCCCAAACACCCGGTCTCCCAGGTGTCCCAAGCCAGAGATGTACTCGGAGGGTTGCATATTCTTGTCAGCAGCGCTGGATATGATTGCCCCGGAGTTCGGGTCGATGAATGATAGAGTCGGACAGTCATTCTTCAGATGTGCAACTATCAGACATTTCCATGTTTGAGAGTAAATAACTCTGAGCGGCGTCCCCTTCAGCGGGATGCTTCGAGGTACTGGGCCAACGTGGGGCCACACCTCTGCGAGGAGTATTCGAGACCCTGCTAGCATCATCAAGGACATATCGCCACGGTTGCCATATAGACTCTGTTCAAGACAGTGAACGGAGTGGATAGGGGGTGACGGCAGCGAGGAGTCATTGGAGTCTGTCGCCCAGATGGAATTCTTTGTCAGAAATCTGGTGTGCCGCTGAGAAAAGCCCGTCATAACGGTCAAGACGTTGTCGCAGCAAGCAAAGACTGCGGCGCCCCCATCAAAGGGGCCAGACGTGGAGAACACGTTCACTGGAGCCATTCCCAGGCGTTCCACGGACATTAGCATCTGGGTAGCCTCTTGCTGAGCGACTCTGCCGGTGACCAGATGACCGCTACGGGTACCGAGGACTATGACCACATCACCGACTCCTTCCATTAAGACTGAGATGCTTGTAAATGCCTCCATCCGGCCGTGGGGCTCTGCGGGATTGACATCTAAGACTTAGTCAGTCTGGGCACTTGCGGCGCAGGAATGGGATGGGGCGAGGGACTTGAGTACCATCACGTCCGTTTACTACTGCCTTGCTGATAATGACACGGCCGTCGGAAGAATAAATCGATATCCAAGGCGATCCATCTACCACCGAGCCCGCTATAATCAACGTCTGTTCTGAATAGGTGAACATAGAAATGCAAGTGACTTCTCCTTGAGTATCCCACGAGCTGGCTCCTGAGACGTTCATCTGGTCTATTTGCGAGACGTGGAGTTGGGATACCTGATCCTTGTGGGTAGAGATCACCACAAGGTCATCCTTGCAGAAAGCGTTCTCTGCCGTCGTGTTCCTTGGTCCAAAGACGTCGCCATGGTAATGTCGCGAACTGTGACTCGGTGATCAGTGGCTTATCAGAGGGATATGGGGGTAACATGTCTGGAGCCCCCGGAGAGTTGGATGAGTACCTCTGTGAGGGAGCAACGAGAGTTATGGAAGCTTCTGTAATCTGTACTATCGTGCCTTGTTCGTTGCGCACGGCATAGATAGTGCGAGAGGTAGTATCAAACGGTGAGGCGTCGGGAGTTAAGGCGTTCGCATTGGTTAGGTCGCTAGCGAGATAAAGCACATCGGACGAGTGCGGCAGCGACAACAGCGCATAGAAGCCCGTTTCGCCGTGAATTTCCACCGGAAACATCCACGACTGTCGAACTGGCTGATCATAGTCAAACTCTAACCCAATTAGGGCCTTGATTCCCCATCGTAATTCTGTCAAGCTCGATTTGGGTCCCCGCCCTGAAGTACAGAAGATACGATCCGGCTTTCTCAAGGCATTCGACGAAGCTCTCCGTCTCGAGGTCGCTTCGCCTGCCGGGGGTTGAGCCACCCACGAGGCGTATTCGTCTGTCGTAACCAAGTCGATTACAGGAGACCAGTTGGGTATGGTGCTCACTTGTCCCAAGTTGCCGCGGGCAGGAAGCTGTCCCAGGACTGGTCAGCCATGACTCAGATCCACATAGCCTTGCCAACTAACTTACCTTCCATATGCCTCCGGGTCCAGAGTCTCCTCCTATTATCAGCACGTCTGCAAAGATGTCATATGCGGTAGTGAAGGCCGTGGATATGTTAGCGTTGATGCTTCCGACATTCGTCACCAAAGGCATCAGATCGGAGGCGTCTATCTCGAGATGAACAATGACTCCATCTTCGCGAGCTAGATATATAATGTCGGTCTTTTCGAAATATTTCTGCAGGCGAAAGGGCCGCGCCCAGGCAGTCCAAAGCGGATCGGCAACACCGTGGTGTAGCTCTGTCTGGCCCGGGGTATCGGTATGTAGCGACTCAAACTCGCCCGGCCCCGACAGCGCGCATTTGACAATGCCAATGGAGTCTTCCGAAACAACAAAAAAGGCTGTGTTGAACCGCAAGGGAATCAGCAGCAGGGGCATCTGGTGCTCTTCTGGGAGGCGGGTGCCCGACTTTTCTGCACTAAGGATGGCCTCGAGGTCGTCGTCATACTCCCATTCGTAGTAGAGCATCCGGGAGGTGCAGGCCATACGAGTCGACTCCCGCCGGGTTATAATGAGGAGTAGTATAACGTGATAGTCGTCGGAGGGTCTCGGATGTAGAAATTCCATCTTGTGGATCACGCCCTTGGTCTGACGAACGCGGGTGAATCGGACAGGGACGAATGTGCCCTCGTGCATATACTGGGTGGCCATATTCTCCAACGACTCGAGTTGGTAGACGATAAAAACCCCTTCACCAGAGGCGGCAGCTAAGTATCGTGATGTTGGGTCAACGGATAGGTGGAAGCCTAGGAATTTGAGATTAAAGGAGCTTTTACATTGAGCGGTGACAAACTCGAAGGTGCCATCAGCGCGCTCTCGGACGAAGAGAAAGACGCCGTCGCCGGACTCGAGCATGAGTACAAGTAGCTGAGGGGGGAATGGTTGACGCCTTTCGGCTCCAAGCGGCTTCGTAGTATCCTGCATGAGCACATCGTGATCCTCTGGCTTGATCAGGTGAGAAGGGACGTTGTCGGATCCGTCCTGAGGGGAGGAGCCGAGGACAACAGCTTTTCGGATTCTAGCGCCGAAATCGGATATTCTGATGACTTCGTGAACTTGCCCGTCATCATGGAGTTCGCTGATTTGGACGAAACGGTCCTGAACATGTTAGCAACGTCTCGATAACTGACTCAGGGAGCAGGTCCTCCAGACCTGAAGCCTCGAGCCTCAAGATCTTGTTGCCAATCTCATCGAGGACGGTTCCTGGGGGGTTTTGCGCGGAAGTGATTTGGGCACGGACAGGTGATTTGAGGTTGTACGGAAGAGGGGTGGGTGGAAGGGAGACGGCAGCCGCGGGAAGCAGAGACAGGAACTTACGCCGATGAAGGCAACGTCGTTGGATTCCTGAGATCTGAGTCGCACTGGGAGAACCCAGTGAACAACAGGACTCTCGATAACGGTGCTGGACAGGATCCCGCAGGTTGGCCCCTCGGGATAGGGTTCGGCGGCGGATTTGGGTACGGCGGAGGCCTTCAAAGCATCTTGGAAGTTGACCGTCTCGGTCACCCACTCGCCATCTCTGAGAACGCTGCTTTGGAAAGCCATGCTGGCGGCCTCGTGGCATCAAAGCCGGAGGATGCCAACGACGTGGAAGCTGGTGATTTAGAGTACTCGAGGGCTAGAGAGTTCAAGAGCCAGGGAGCGGGATCGGGTGCGGGAGCGGGAGCGGGAGCGAGAACAAGCTTGAGATTGGGTGGGACAAAGACTAAGGACAAGGACCTTGGGCGGCTTCCCTTAGCAGCACACACAAGATGCTCTCGGGTGGTTCTTCATAGGCTGGGGGGGGGGGATCATCTTAGTAGTGACTGCGTCTGTGGTGTGTCCGTGGGTGGCCGTGGGTGGCCGTTGTGTGCGTGTGCTCGTACGTGTACTCGTGTGAGCTGTCTGTCCCTTGTCTCTAGACTTGGGTTGGTCTGGTCTAGTCTGGAGCCAAGACAAGTGATGGACGGTGCAGTCTCGGTGTCAATCTACCCACAGTCCACAGACGTCTGGTCCAGCGTTCGCAGTCCGCTGGCTCCCTTCCAAAGTTCACACTTGGAGGCGAGCAAGATCGATGACGACAACGACGAAGAGAGAGCGCACTGGAGGGGCAGAGGGGAATTTGGAGAAGATTATCAGAGACCACCAGGGGGGTCGTATTCACTAACGGTACCTGTGGCAAGGGAGTCAGCGACAAGACATGATCATTGGCCAGCGTACCTACTACGTACTGTTCGTATACCTACGTAAGGAAGTGGTAAGCAACCCGTGGACACAGAATAGCAACCTGGGGCAGACAAGAAAGCAGTCCCAAAAGCCAAGACTACGGCGGCAATAAAGCAAGACAAGCGTGTAGGCGTGTAGGCGTGTAGGCGTGAAAGAGATAGTGGTGGTCTCGTATGATGAAATTGGGGTTGAGCGTGAGGAGCTGTGAACTTTTGGACTCTGATTTGAGCCGGCTGCTCTGCTTAGCCAGGGAGGTGATATCTGCCGTGCTTGTATTCGTACAGTACGTAAGTAGGGCTGCCCCACCACAAAGAACAAGGAGACGAGGTCACTGTGACTCAGCTAGGTTGGATTCGGCAGGTCGCTTTGTGATATCCAAATGATGGCCAGGGCGGCGGCTGCTTGATGGATGAGATAGAGAACGAGGCTACAGTGGGGTGCAAAAAGTTGGAGCCCGTTTTCAAGTACTGAAAGTGGACACTAACCTAATTAAGTAATAAACACACACTGAAAAGTCTCGGCACGTGACTAGTGACTTAAAGAGGGTTCAAATCTTCTGCATCCCACTGTACTATTGGGGCCGTGCGGAGATGGTAATACAAGCTGGAGCTGGTAGCTGGAGCTTTCCGCCCGGCAAATAGACAGCCCGCGCCCCCGCGCCCCCGTCCCCCAAAAAGCCAGCATCAAAGGGCGAGCCTGTAGAATTAGCACCCTATGAAATCCCGCGTCAGCTTGGGAGCAACTCCCAACAGCCTGAGACCAGCATGGAAGAGATACTTTAGCACGACGCCACAAGGATTTTGGACCCATCGCAAAGGTATCGCAAAGGTCCCGGTCACTACTACGGAGTAGCGAAGCAAGAGAGACTCTTTTTCTCAGGCCAATCCAAAGGCGAGGTTAGGTAAGTTTCCTCCTCGGGACGGGATAAACTCCTACCTACCTAGGTAATTAGTACTTAATTAGGGTGCCTAGTACTCAGGAGGTAACAGGGACGTAGCGCACAAGCATCTGCAATGAAGCATGCACTCAACGGGCGCCGCTGCCCGGGTGTCGATTATCGAAGCAATCGCAGAACTTCCATGGGACAAGGGCCTCCCCAACTTCCCGTCAGCAACCCAGACGACGATCCGCTGTCCGCCGTCTCGCGGACTAATTACCATTGCTACGCGGCCCCCCTCCTACGACTTGATCAAGCCATTTAATCTCTCGCTGCAGACAGACGCAAGAAAGTTCGATTGCTACTCTGGGGTATCCTAGTCCTACCCGTTGTCATTCGTTCGTTTTCGGCGAGTCCCCTTGTCAGAGCCCCCAGACTGTCTCGGAGGAAGTGTTCCACACCTCGACTTCAGACGTGGACTCGGGTTTTTTTGGCCAATTCACAACCACGACCCGGCATCGTCCTTGGTTCAGTCCACGAGATTGCCTATCCTAGGGGCGTCTAGGTGATGAGGTGGTATTATTGGGCTCTCCCGTCCTAAAACCTGGCGGGCCCATTCTCCTACTAGACTCCCATACTCCGCCTGTCTTTGTTAAGTTGAGTCTTGAGGTATGAAGCACGGAGTACGGAGTAGCTCCCAACAAATCTCCATGCCAGCATCTACTTCACCAAGCGTGTTTAAAGGAACAGATCCAGCTCATAGTCCATATCCGAGCTTTGTGAAGATATTCATTCAAGGGCACTTGATAACACCATGCACGAGCAAATATGGCAAGTGGTGCCTTAAACGCAGGAGCGTGCGTTGCCAAGATTCAAAACGTAAGAGATGTCCAGACTGTCGCAGACCAAAGTCAATCTCTCTGCACTGTCTCATCCCCTCTGTGTGGTATGAAGAAATCTGCAACTAGCAATATTAGTCGATCGATCCTTCAAAAGCTAACTAGCGGACGATTCAAGCCCCTACCTAGTACGTGCCTATCTGTCTTCTGATACAGCAATGGGATATCTAGACTACTGCTTCGCACCAGCTTATCTTGCCTTCTTACACTCTGTAATCTAGAGTCCTAACGCGTCACTCAACCATACCATTCGTGATGCCATACCACGAGGAAGGGTCACCCTTGACTACTTGACTACCTAATACCTATCTTTCCGTGTCTCGTTTAGCAAGGTTTCTTAGCACATTCAGTTAAGAGCCTAGGTACTCCGTAGGTACTAGTATACTAGGTCTAGATCAATGGCACGCGGAGGCCAGAAAAGGTGGCACACCAAAAGGGGGGTGACATAAATATGTCGACATATATCAGGGTTGCATAAGTCAAAAGCGATCGACTTATTCTGTCGTAGAGACCTATTTACCACATCAGTGCCACTTTTTCTGGCCCCCGCGTGAATGGGTACACCGCGTGCTCTAACTGCCCTGGTGTGCTGCACTGAAAGCTTTAGTGGGTACGTACCTGCTATACTGGCAACCTAAATACAACCAGGCACCTTACTAGCGTCCTGCCAGCTCCGGGCAGCAAAGCTCAGCCGGGCAAGGATCAACCCTTTTGGACGACGTCGACACCTTACTTAAACTCCACGATACTACACACTACACCGACAACACCTCTCTGCGAATATCCAACGCAGACTTGCATACGCAGGCGTAGTCGCAGACGCAGACGCGCAGACGCACAGAGATACACCCCACTCCTTCTGCCTAAGACAGCAACACCAAGACGACAGTAATCGTCATCCCCGGATCCCGGAAGCATCAAATCCGACCTCATCGCCGGGTTCAGCCGCCCCACGAGGTCTAGGCTCAAGCTGCACTCCCTTCTACGGCCATGAATTGAAGACTCAATATCCGCTGTCTTCTGCAAGTCTGCATCCACACTGGTTCCCGTCGCAACGCACGGGGCCTGCTCGCTCTATGGATCCAGCATTAAACGACCCTCCTCGGGAGGCTCCCGCCGCAACGCCTACTACCGGAACCGACCGCGAGACTCCCATCGCTAGCCGCAGCAACAGCTCCAGCTCCGGCTCCAGCCCCAGTTCCAGTCTCAGCGCTGCCGATAACGCCGCCGACATCGACAACTTCTCCAGTCAAAAGGCGGAGGCTATCCTCACCGCGTGCAAGTGGAGAGATATCGGCCGCCTCCGATCCCTAGCAGAAGGGAAAGGTGGCCTTCTCACTGATGCCTTACGCAGAAGAGCTTGTAAGTCTCAGTGTTCCTAGAGCTCCAGCCACGTGCTTACAGGATACTTTGAAGGGCCCCTTTTGCTTGGCCTTCAGATCCCATGTGGTGACGACTGCAATAGCGGCAGCCAGGAGGATCTCATGGTCCAAGGTGACCCCCTTGTCGACTGGAAAGACCTGCCGCGTCACAGGGATGAGGATCAAGTCCAACTTGATGTCAACCGGTCTTTTATCTATTACCCCAGCAGTATGCGCCCAAATTTCCCCCTTCGTATCAAGGAACGTTTGTCTAACCTTCTGTGCAGACCTGTCCGAGTCTGAGCTGGATCAACGCAAGTCGGAACTCTCAGCTCTAATCACAGAGGTTCTCCGTCGTTACCCGTACCTCTGCTATTTCCAGGGCTACCATGACATCTGCCAGGTCTTCCTGCTGGTCCTGGAGCCGGCATGGAGAGCTCGCACGCTTGCCCGCCTGTCTGTCTTGAGGATACGCGATTTCATGCTCCCGAGCCTTGCACCGACCACTGCACAACTGCGGCTCCTCCCTGACATCATCAGCAACGCCGATCCAAAGCTACGACTACACCTTGCCGGCATAGAGCCATTCTACGCTTTGGCTGGCACTCTCACCATGTATGCCCACAACATTGAGCGTTACCGAGATATTGCTCGGCTTTTCGACGTATTTCTAGCTCGTGAGCCCGTCTTCAGTGTATATGTGTTTGCACAAATCGTTCTCGATCGCCGTGAAGAGATCTTTGAAATTGATGAGCCCGATATGCTGCACGTTATCCTTGGCAAGGTTCCGCCCAAGATGGACCTGGACAAGCTCATCGCCGACTCATCCAAGCTTTTCGAGTATTCTCCCCCGGAGACTCTGTCATCATGGCAACAAATATCAAGCTCAAGCGCCCTAAAAACAGCCCGAAACACGGAAAACTGTGCCAAGCAGACACTGGAAGATGGCGAAGACTTCTTCCAGAAGCAGGTTAAGGAGCTCCATTGGGCGGAAGTGTACGACCGTGTAAAGTGGACGCTCTGGGCATACCGCCGCCCAGCCAAAGCCATTGGTATGGCGGTTGCGGTCGGTACCCTGGCCTTTTATCTCCGCCGTAACCCAGCGATCATCAACCGACTCGTCGCGCTTTTCTCTCGATAAGTGTGTACGTTCGCCTTCGCCTATGGGATATGGCTCGGGTCGGCGCAAGCATTATATGGAATCTGACTTGATGTAAATTTTAGTTGCGACGGATAGATGTCGGAAAAGGACACACCGTCCAGCTCTACCCTTGCTCATTTCGAGATAATAAAGTCCTTTAAAATACAATCCGCAGGCTAATCCTACTTCTAGCACTATCCCTAACACTGTTATAACCCTTAACTGACCCTAGCTATCCCTAACCTCTATCCCTAAGTACTGCTTTAGCATAGCTAGGATAACTGCCTGGTGTTGCGTGGTAATATGGGACGGGGTACCTTGGTTCCGTAGAACAATGGGCTATAGCTACCTAATCTACTTGTTGGTGCACGTAGCAATACTCGTTTCGAGATCTTCTCTTATTATTTCTATCCTAGCGCCCTTGGTGTGGCTCTGCACTAACAAGTTATCATTTGCTGCGCTTGTAGTGCTTGAAATCACTCCTCGTCGTCATCCTCGTCATCGTCCTCGTCGTCCTCCGCATCGTCATCCATTAGCGCCTGAAACCGGTTAGAGAGGCCTCTTCTCCCCAGCGCCCAGCTCTTAGAGCTTTTCCCTGTTGTGAAAATTGGGTGACCTGTGCACGGCAGGAGGCTCCAGCTCCCGGTTGTTAGTACTTCGAATAATGGGAGGAGAAAGTTGATATGCACGTGCGAAGCACAGGTTACTAAGAGTGTTGCTAGATACACAAATAACTTTGAGTCGGGCTATTCGGGCTGTAAGCCCACACTTCTTGCTATGTCATTCGTTTTGATATAGTCCCGATTCCCTGATGCTCTAATCAATACCCTGACCCCCTAACGCCCAAACTCCCTAACGCTCTAACACCCCGATGCCCTGATGCCCCAATGTGCTAATATCACGATGCCCTGACTGCCCTATTATTATTCAATGCGAGACCATCTTAGGAGAGAAGGTAAGAGTGAAAGTCAATAAAGGCATATGATATACAGCCCGACTAGAGATATCATATAGCCGAATAGCATGACTCATAACTTTAGCTACGTGCACAAACAGGATACCTCTATAGATGCACGCACTTAATTGATTAAGCCGCAATCCCAGCTCTATGTCAGCTAACATCTTTGCTTCAAGATCTCGCGGCTAATGCCCAAGTACCTAGCATAGATCCATCTTCTTCACCCAGTACGCCGTAAACATAGATCTCCCATGATCACGCTTGTTAAAGACTTGCAGACCGCAAAATTATGTGGCTTCCCATATCCCAGTCTCGTTGCAACTTGTTTTGCGCCCCTTTTCTATAAAGTCTCTTGGAATTGCGCCTTCAATCCTTCGAAATGCTCCTGCTGCTCGTCGGCTAGCTTCCCATTCGCGTCACTGATGATGGTCAGGATGAGGGAGTAATTGTTGTACAGGAAACGGCCGCTCTTGCGCTTGTCGGCGCCATATGCCTGGGCATGCCGGGTCAAGAAGGCCTCGACCTCGGAGCGCAGGCGGCGTAGGCTGGCATCGACGGGCTCGTCGTCCCCGGCGTCAACGCTGAGCGCGAGGAATCCCTGAAGCAGCTGGCCGAAGCGCTGAGTGGCAACGTGAGGGGCTGCGGACATCTTGGCTTGGTCGGCAGGGCGAGCAGGCTTGGTAGGCACCGCGTTGGTCAGGGTTCGGATGGACTCGCAGTGACGGTCCATGATAACCTGCAGACGGGGCCAGAGGAGCATAGTGGTGGCGTTGATGTAGCCGTCGCCGGCGGGGACCTTGCGGCGCTGCATCTCAAAGGCGAAGTGCTGGTTGAGGCGGATGCAGAGCAGCAGGCCGAGCGCGTCGTAGGTGTCAGCGATGAGTGTCTTGGAGAGAGCCCGGCCGAGCTCGAACGTGGGCTCGAAGACGTAGTTGAAGTTTTTGGAGACCTGGCCAAGGGAGATTGCGGGGGAGAAGAAGGTGGCCATGAAGGTGTACTCGGCTGTGGCATTGTCCACCAGCGCCAAGTTGAAGTTGCGAAACGGCACTTCGAGATAGTGCGTTGTCTGGTCGTCCTCTGCAAGATACGATGACATGGCGGCCTGGTTCTTCGTCTTGAGAAGATCGATCCTGCGGCCCAGGTTGAAGGCGTCGTGCGGCGGTCCTGGCATCCGCGAGCTGGACAGAACGCTGGCCCTACGAGTTGGTTCCTCGTGGCCGAGGGTGTCGTTCTTGTCTATAACGTGTAGCTTGATCTTGCCGAGAGCTTTCTCGTAGCGGGTAAACTGATTGTGATAGTACCACCGCATCGTGTTCGTGTAGGCCAGAGCGATCTCATTGGCGAGTTGTGCATGGTGTTTGTGGAGAAACGAGAACAGGTCCTTGAACCTGAGGAAGTTCTGTTGCTGTATGATTTGGGCGTTGATGTGAGGTGATCGAAGGGCCTTGATTTGGGCCACAAGAAAGTCGCGAATGCGCTCAATGGCCTAGACAGGTCAGATGGGTGGGCATATGCTCGTTGTCACAGATATCCATACCTTAAGAGTTAGCTTCTCGAGCAGCGGTCCAATGTCTTTCGAAGCAGTGCTTTGTTGGGACCCAGACTTTTTCTTGAAGGAGCTTGCTCTCCGGTCTAGCTCAGCCAGCGTCTTAGCCCATGTCTCGTCAATGTGTCCCTCGGAGATTTTGGATATGACTTCCGGAGGTAGGCTAAGTTCTTCAACCATTGGTCCCAACGCTTTTTCGACTTCTTTGCGGTTGTCTAGCCTCCTACTTAGAGCTGTCGATCGAGCTTGAAGGGATTCGATGTCGGAAGATACTGTAGCGAGGTCGTTGCGGAAGCTCGTAAGGTTGATCTCGACGGAGTTGAGCACATCGTCACATGCTGCTATTGATCGATGCAGAACTTCGAGCTTGGTTCTTTCAGATTCACCTGCAAAGGTTCTTAGCAATAGTTTAGCCACTTCATATGGGGGATTGCTTACTCTCTTCTGCGGTTTGCGGCCTCCGGTTGCTAGCCACAATCGTCTCAGGGGGTTGAGATGCCGCCAGCTCCTTCAGGGACAGCCCCCCGAATTCGACGTCGAAGTTGAGGTCATCCTCGTCAATAACACTCTTCTGTTTCGTCGAGGGCGGTTCTGCGCTGGTAATGCTCGCCAGGAGGGTCTTCAGCACTTCCTCGGACTCGGGTCGAGGATCGATAGTAGATAATTGCTTCAGGCCGGAGCCGTTCGGTTTGCGCGACGAGAGCAAGGACGTAGTCGAGTCATTTGACACAAGAGAGAGGGAGGAGCCGCGAGGCGACTGGCCCACTCGTTGGGATGTGACATAAGGGCTGAGAGCGCTCGAGGTCCTCCGCGGAAGCGGCGAATATGGCCTGCTCGAAGGTTGAGGTGTGGAGGGACCGGGGGTGCTGGCCGGCCCTCCGGCTAATCGGTCGAGCCACATAGCAGTAGGAGAAGGGTAAGATGGAGAGAATTAATGGTTCAGATGTCGACGGGGAAGTTCAAACATTTCATGATCAACAGTGGAATCTTAGGACGGGTGGTGGAAGGGCAGAAACGAGGATGGGACGCGAGGCTGGCTGAGCGCGAGCGTCAGCCAGCTTGCAGCCAGCTTGCAGGCAAGGCTGCAGAAGCTCAGTGTACGCCGATATAGATGGAGCTTCCGATTGGGTAGCCCTCGGTGAGCAGTAGCCTTGCGGCCCCGAATTAGTGGGCTTCCACGGGCCCGCGTGCCGCCACAATCACCCCGCCGCACAGAAAGCTGCCAAGCTGCTTCAGCCACCAGCCACCAGCCACCACACTGCTTCCAAGTTCATCTGCTTTGTAGGCTCTGCGGATGATGCTGCAGGCCGGGGCCGCCAGAGCACTTGTTGTCGCGGCAATGAATGGGTTTTCTCGGAACCAGAGCTTCGCAAGGATGCAAGCTGCAACACATGATGCCCCGCGTGCGACGGAAAGCAGCCGTTTGTCGGGCAGCGAGAGAAGGAGCGGGGGCAGGCGCCCGAAGCACATTCAGAGAGGCCGTATGACCGACCCTTTGGACGGTGAAGGGCAGTGCGAGGTTGGCAACTCATCCCATTGCCCATGACTATCAATGCTCGTGTAATTTGCACAAACAGGATGATGTTTGTGTGGGATGGCGAAAAAAATACATTAGAGTTGATGCCCTCCCTGCTAGGATTGCGGGTAGCTCCAGATCAATCAACAAAGAATGATGCCCGCTTGGGAATGACCCCGCTCCCTAAGTGGCCCGCCACTTGCCAAAGTAGCCCGCTTGCCCGCCCACAGCTGGCCCAGGTAAGTAACAAAGCAGCAGCAAAATAATTAGAAGCTAAGTACCTAAAGACTAGGTAGGTGGCAAATGGACGCCCGTCCATGCTGTCGAAGCGCTAAAATGTCCTGAAATCCGCTGAATTGCTACCTGTAAGCCCTCTAGCAATGACCCCTCCAACCCCCCTCTGCGACAGCCCCTCCAGGCCCTGGAATCAATTGCAATGGGGCGTCCGTCGAGTCCACTAACAGCAGGTGTCCACTACAACTCTCGTTTGCACCCAATCACAGCTCCGAGAAAAAAATTCCGTCGAGGGCCTCCTCCCACCATTCTAACCCCCCCCCCCCTCTCTATCCTCCTCCCGAATTTGGCTCTTTTCTTTTCTTCTCCTCTCCATCCCACTCAAGCACCTCCTCAGCGTTTCTTCGGTGCATTTCAGCTCTCCATCCTCTCTCTCTCCTCTTCTTTAGGACCTCGATTTATCGTCAATACCATCACCATGGCGGAAGAGGTGAGTTTCCTATTTCCCCCGCGCACGCGCCTTGCCCTTGCGTCCATTTTTCGCCTCGAAATTCACCCCGCAATGTGCTTCGTGCCCCACGGTACAGCGAGCAGGCGTCGATGATGCTGCTCAGATTCACCAGCCATCGACAAGCCATCACCAGCGGACGCTCCTTGATTTCCATCATCTCCATCGTCTTCGTGTCGGGCTGCTGCTAATTGCCTTGTTCTTGTCCGCAGCACGATGTCACCTTCGAGTCGGCCGATGCCGGTGCCTCGCTCACCTTCCCTATGCAGTGCTCTGCTCTGCGTAAGAACGGTTTCGTCGTGATCAAGTCGCGTCCCTGCAAGATCGTCGACATGTCTACCTCCAAGACTGGCAAGCACGGTCACGCCAAGGTCCATCTCGTCGCTATCGATATCTTCACCGGCAAGAAGTACGAGGATCTGTCCCCTTCCACCCACAACATGGACGTCCCCAATGTCTCTCGTCGCGAGTTCCAGCTTGTGAGTGAACCCTTGCCCCGCTCCACAAGGGCCCTCCCGGCACCTCCCCCTCCCAGCCCCCTCAACTCAGTAGCTAACACGTGCTCAGCTCGATATCTCCGACGACGGCTTCCTCTCCCTCATGAACGATGACGGTGACACCAAGGACGACGTCCGCATGCCTGATGGCGAGGTTGGTGAGAAGATTGAGCGTCTCTTCAGGACTGAGGAGAAGGATACCAGTAAGTCGCCCCTTCCCGAAAGGGCCCCGAAACCTAGCCGATGGATACATCTGTCTGCGCCGCTTGGATTTATATGAGATGTGGGACTGACACGTTGTCGCAGACGTTGTCATCCTTACTTCCATGGGTGAGGAGGCCGCCGTTGAGGCCAAGGAGGCTCCCCGCCAGGGTTAAATCGTCTTTCCTTGGTTACGCATCCAGCTCGCAGTGACCCCTGGCCCCCCCGCAATCCCATTTAACGACGGGCTGTGCGTGAGGGATCGCTTTGTTTTGGTGAAATATTAACACATCAAATTTCCATGGGTCGCGAGCCGGGAGTTGCGGCTGGGGGATTCTATCTGGACAGGATTGTCTGCTGGTTATGATATTCGGCAATCCGAGGCGCCCAAGCCATGACTCGACTTTTCCTTTGTTTCCTACCCACATGCTGCAAATGCCTTTATGTCACGATATTCGTAGCGGCAAAATCATGAGAGAAAAAAAACGGGAGAGCTTTGGAGTTGACAGAATCTATCCGATAGAAGGCCATACAAACCCTTTACGGAGCTTCCCTTTTCATGCTACAAAATGGTGACGCGCTTCAAGTGAATGAATGAATCAAGTCCTCAAATCGGCGACCAAACTATTTACAATTCTTGAGTGGTCCGTTCACGCCTTGCTCATCAATGCCGTTAAGCGAAATGTGCCGGTAGTTGGGAAGCGAGAAAAAAAAGTTCAGATTAGATTAGATCTAGCAACTTTATCACATTTTCAAGTCAAGAGAAACGGATCATAAAAGATTGCCATAGTCAACATCTAAGTAACATCGAAGGTGCATCTCCGGTCAAGTCCTCAAAGTCTTGTTAGGCCGATAATCACGGGAGGGCGGTCACTCGTGTGTCTTGCGCCTCGTTCGCCCCGACGGCCAAGCCACAACCAAACAAATCTACGTAAGAATCCATCAGCAACGATCCTCGGCAACACCAACAAACGGAGGCGCCGCTCGCGCCATGCAATGCCTCACCCGTAAGAAACAATGGACCAGCGGCGAGAGCTTCGCAAGTTCCCTCGGGGAGAAAGATGCCCAGAATGTGGCGCGAGAAAATGGTATCTGGAAAATGGTCTCCGTTTCTGCTCCAACGGCCACCAGGTCGAGGTATGTGCAACCCAGCGCCGGTGGCCAACCAAGATTCCCATTCAAGAGCAATAAGAAGGTCGCTAACTGTAAGTCCAGGGCTTTGTCCAATTCGATGTCGGTGATGAGGAAGACGCGGGAAAGATGGGTGTTGTCGCCAAGCGGGAGAAAGAAACCAAGGAGAGAGAGCTACGCCATCTCACTGGTCAGGCGGGCAAGAACCTATATCTCGAATGCCTCCAGTTAATCCTCAGAAACCAGCTGCTATGGCTTATCAACTCCAAGGGCCACAGAGACGAGCTTGAGACGGTGGTTCGCGACCTCTGGGATCTTCGTACCCGAGGCTCCGCCACCCTCGTCGCTGACGATGCTTCCCAAGACGTGCTAGAGATTTTCAGCTCGCAGCCAGCAACGGAAGAACTGGCCAAGGGAGCTGGCCACACGAACTCGAGGGCACGGAGCTGGGATGCCGATCGAGGCACTGACTGGCCCATGCCTCGGGTGATTGAGACTCTGGCCATGTGCTATCTGGGCTGTCTCCTGCTCAGAATTCCCACTGGGGTCGGAGAACTCTGTATGTGGACTAATGGTGGGCATATGCCTTACCAAAGGGCAGTAAGTACAGCTTGTTTCTCGCTTTCATCGAAACTTTGTTGACAGCGTTCTCAGTATTATGGGCTACCCCAAGAGATGCAAGACCGACTGCCTTCAGCGTATACAAGAGCACTCAAGCTGCCTCTCCGTGCAACTCTCCAGGGAGCTGATCTTCATAGCGCTATCGTCAACCTGGCACTCTCATATCATTACAACTATGGGATAGTCTTCCCTGCCATAAGTGATATGCCAACTCTTGTAACCTACACGAGACAACTAGCACTACCTGGTCGGTCCCCAAGCCTCTCATGTTACGCCCCAACTAACCAAACTCCCAGTCGATACACTCGTTGCCGCGCGAAGCATCATCTCGGTTATGAAGATGACGTTTCAGCTTCCGATTCAAAAGTCTCGAGTGTTCGTTCTCGACTATCCTGAGGTATTGCTAGTTTCAATCGCAATCGTTGCGACTAAGTTATCGTTCCCCTTTGGAGGTCCTTCGCGATTACTTCAGGACACTGGTGTTGAGCCAGGGCTCAGATTCAATTGGGATATATGGCAGGAAACAATGGCCGAACTTGACGGTCCGTCTCGGGGATCCCATAATCAACAAAGCTTTGATGAAGTCACCGCGGATCAAGTTACTTCGATGACTTCGGCACAACTCGACAAGTACTTCGCACACATTTCAAGCCTCATTGACAACAAAAGTGGGTGGCCTAGGTAGCCGAGGCTGGCATATAACTGATAGATTGCAGATGAAAATGCGATCTCGAGGTTCTTCCCATCCGAGGACACAGCCCCAGTTGACCCTTCACGGCACGAAAGCACCGAGGATGAATTGGATAGCCAAGCCAGGAACATCTTGAGTCGAGTCATAAAGGTACAGGGGGAAGCTGAGTCGGGTTCGGAGGACGAGGTAGCCTCCCAGACCGACACCACATACGACGCCTTTCGTTCAGTGGAAGACCTCACGGAGGTCGTAAAGCCATTCTACGCGGCGGCAGGTAAGAGGTTCCCCCATTCTTCGTTCTAGTCTTGATGCTGATCATTCACCAAAGGGCGCATGGCAGGCTTATCGTTGCAGGAAATGGTCCGCGCAGTCTACATGCTAGAGCAAAGGATACTCGCCTGGCAAAATGACAGGAAGAGGGACGAAGAGGTGGAATGAAACGCAAAGTGAGAGAGGGTATCGTGTTGTTGTTGGGGATCCGAAGATGCGCATTCATTTACGCCAAATTCCAAGACCCCATTCATTGATGGTGGGTAAAATAAATCAAAGACCCAATCAACACAACGTGCCTGCCGAATTAGATAAGTCGGTAGGCCTAGGCACTTGCGCGAAGGGCGCAGTTAAGTTTCAGTGCGCAACACGTGACCCGGCTCCTGACCCTAGGGTTTTCCTTCGGTTGAACATTGCGCCCCACCAATATTGCGCGCAACACGGCTTCTCCAAACTTCACATCGTCAGCCGTCACAAAAATCAGTCAAGAGTGAGTAGACCCCCAGCCATGGCGGCCAAAAACGCATGTAGAGATGATGTACTGACTTCCTGACAGTGCAGATGTAAGCCCGACGCTCGACGAATCCGAATCTTGCCACCTTCGTACTAACAGCGCAACCCAGTTTCGTGAAGACCCTCACGGGCAAGACCATCACCCTTGAGGTCGAGTCCTCGGACACCATTGACAATGTCAAGTCCAAGATTCAGGACAAGGAGGGAATTCCCCCGGACCAGCAGCGACTGATCTTCGCCGGCAAGCAGCTTGAGGATGGCCGAACCCTCTCCGACTACAACATCCAGAAGGTGCGTGGGAACTGGCGGCGGGGTCGTCCCAGGACGCGACGGATTATGTCCAAGAGAAGAGGACAAACGCTTACCGGAATTATAGGAGTCTACTCTCCACCTGGTCCTCCGTCTCCGTGGTGGTATCATCGAGCCTTCGCTCAAGGCTCTGGCCTCCAAGTTCAACTGCGACAAGATGATCTGCCGCAAGTGCTACGTACGTTACCAGCCGATTTTTGTCTTCTCTCAGCAATGGCATCTCTAACCGAATATGCAGGCTCGTCTTCCTCCCCGTGCGACCAACTGCCGGAAGCGAAAGTGTGGTCACACCAACCAGCTCCGACCCAAGAAGAAGCTCAAGTAAACGATTCTCACATGGATGTGGCGTCCGGGTTTTTGGCATTCTGGGGTCGGTGGCAAGGACAGAGGACCTGCTTTGTTCACGAGTCTGGTTGTTTTTACAGTAGCATTTGCAGCTCAGGCAGTACATTCTAAATGATGTCGAAGAACACGTGCCTATGGTATCTTAGGCTCCATCCTAAAAAATACAATTTAAGTCTCCAAATTCACGACTTGTCTCCGACTGGCACTGTGGTTGGACGATGTGTGTAGCGAGAATCCGTACCAGCCTACTATTTACTAGGGTCATCATTGACACCGCCCTTGAGGCAGCTCGTTTGAGTTGGCAACATGGAAGGTCCGGTCAATCCTAACGGCAGCACCTTATTAATATCCATAAATTTGCCGTCGTGAAAGTCTAGAGTAGCAAGACAATCGCATTTCCCCTGGGCCCGTATCAAGAGCATTAGGCCTACTGGTTGGGTGGCGCTACTGGGTGCGGCACCCCGGGCGTCGGTAAAACTCCGGTACCCAAGTGAACACTGACACGCCGCGCGCTCCTGGCTCCTGAATTACGACAACGGCCAGACTGTCTCCAAACTGACAGCGACACACTACTTCACACACTAGCCACTCCAGCCAGCAACACCAACCAAGCCCCGGTAATCCAGGCTCGCGGTCTTCTTTCACTGCTTCAATATCTGCTGTAGAAGAGAGCTTGCCGGTCTACAATGGCGGGGTCCGGATACGACGCCGTCGTCGACATCGACGATGAGGTACTGACCTGACTGCCTGCTCGCCTACCTGCCCCTCCGGAGCTTCGCATCATCCAGCTTGCGAAGCCCCATCGCCTTCCGCTCTTCGCTGTCTCGTCATCTGCTAACACGACCTAAAAGGGCGACCTCGGTCACACCGATCTCCAGGAAGACCACCTCGAATTCCACACGTCCAACTTTGACGACTCGACGCCGGGCGCGCGCAAGCCCCCCTCGGGCGGTCTTCCCGCGCCGGCCACCGCCTCGGGCCCTGGCTCGTCGAAGCGCTTCCTCTGGTCCATGTCCTTCTACGCGCAGTTCTTCGACGTCGACACCTCGGCGGTCCTGTCGCGCTGCTGGGCCGCGCTGTGGCCCCGCGCCAACTTCCTCGATGTGCTCGAGGGCAACCCCGACCTCTACGGGCCGTTTTGGATCGCCACCACGGTCGTCCTGATCCTGTTCCTCGGCGGCACCATTAGCCAGTACCTGTCGTCGACGGGCAAGGCGCCGTTTCTCTATGATTTCAAGCTGCTGAGCGGTACGTATGCCCTTCCCGGAACTGGCCGTGTCTTGTGCTGACCATGAGGTGTCCCAGGCGCCGCTGGCCTCATCTACGGCTACACCCTATTCATCCCCATGGGCCTGTTCCTGGCCCTCCGCTACTTCGGCAGCGAGTCGGCCGTCTTGCTCGAGTGCTGGGCGCTGTACGGCTACTCTAATCTCATTTGGATCCCCGTGGCCCTCATCAGCTCATCGCCGCTCTCCATTCTCAACTGGATCTTCGTCGCCGTCGGCTTCGCCATGTCCGTCGCCTTCCTCCTGCGCAACCTGTACCCCGTCCTCAGCGCCACCGACCGCCCCCAGGTCAGCAAGATCCTACTCGTGGTCGTCATCGTCCTACACGCGGGTCTCGCCCTGGCCATCAAGATCCTCTTCTTCGCGCACGGCAGCCCCGTCGCAAGCAAACCCAAGGACGGGAATGACGGCAAGAAGCATGACTAGTGGGCGCGCATTTTATTTCTAGGAGGAGGAATCGATATCGATATCAGGAATTCAAGGCGGACAACAATGTACAAGAAGATTGTGTCTATGTACCTGTACTAAGCCTGCGGGCCCAGGTTATGTACCTACCTAGGCAAGGGGGAAAGCCCACAAGAGGGGGGAACATGACATTTCCAGTAGCTTACTGTATTTTGTACAATAAACGGAGGAGGCGCATTCATCTATCTGTTTGGACTTCTATTTTTAGTCCTTGTCTAATCAATTATCCCTGTGCCTGTATTGCGCTGTGCTGTGACATTTCCTTCCGTTCTCAACTCATCATAAATATAATGCATCCGTCCACATATCCCAATCATGCTTAAACGTAATACCATCCATCCTGCTCTTATTCTCGTCCGACCTTTTCCACTGGCCCGTTCTGCGCCTCCCAATCGAGCCAGCTCCCGGGGTACTCGCCAACCTTGTTCCAGCCGGCGTGGCGGGCGAGGGCGGCAGCGGCGCGGGCGCGCACGCCAGCCTTGCAGTAGAAGAGCAGCTCGGCGTCCTTGGGCGGGCGGTCGAAGCCGTAGAGCTCCTGGAAGTCCTCCTCGGGGATGTGCAGGCTCTGGACGGCGCTGGTGATGGGGATGTTGATGGCGCCGGGGATCTTGCCCGTCTCGAAGAGCTCGGCGGGTTCGCGGACGTCTGTTTCGGCGCAGGGCGTGCGGGCGTCAGCGGCATGTCTACCTACTAGGTGACTATTCAGGAACGCGCGGCGGTGCCCAATGGCAGACGTACCAACAATGACGACCTTGTCTCCTTCCTTGCCCTGCCTCTCCACTTGGGCCTTCAGGTCGTTAAACTCCCACAGACGGCTCCCGGGCACGACATCGTCTTTGGAAACGGAGTACCAACGGCGCGGGCCGGCACCGGGGGCGAACACGCGCGGTTGCGCCACAGCAGGGCGGACGGCGTGGAGTCGGGCGGCGGTGGCGAAGACGGGGCGGGCGGGGATGGAGACGGAGGCGGTGCGCAGGGCGGTGACGGCGCGCCGGGATGCCATGATTTGGCTATGTGCGGAGAGGACAAGTCTGTGAGGGGGGGAGGGAAGAAGACGATTGACGAGGTCGGGAGAAGGTGGTGAAGGTCCAGGTCTAAGTTGAGGTAAAGAAGAGGGTAGAGGTTGAGCTTGGTGGAGGTGGAGGTGGGTTTGACAGTGTCGTAATTAGTAGCGGGGAAGGCGCGGATCGTTCAAGACCCTTCCTTCCATACTTGTTTGCATCCTCTTTCAATCTTCTCTATCACGCCTTCACATTCGGCATCTTGCATTTCATTTATCTTCACCTCCCGTCTCTTCATATCATGTGCAATTTTGTCCAATTGCTATGCTTTAGTTGATCATTGCTCTATGGCATATAGCCCAAGAAAACGCCCATAGGCCGCCCGCCAACTATATACACGGAGAATAGGTATTACAACTAATATACCATCGTCCGGCGGCTACCTCTTTAGCAGCCGTGGTGACGTGGTTGCTTTCCGTTTCCTTTGAAGCTCATTCTTCTAGCTCCCATCACCTCGTTCGTTTTCTCGTCGCTCGGCACGGCTCCTAGTCCAGAGGTCCCGTCTTCTCGTTAACCTCGTTCCTTTTGCCGACCCCGTGCCCATGTGTCGGCCATTAGCTGGCTCATCGTAGCTTTGAGGTGGCCGCCGTCAGATCGCAAACGCCAAGGGTGTCACACTTAAGCCGCACAGCGACCACAGTTAGCCCCTTTACCACTTCTTCCTCTCCATCGTCAGAGGGCAGTCGTCCTATGACTCGTCAGCTGTTTTTTTCCATCCATGCCGGATAAAAAAGAAATTGAATGTAGAAACTCACCATAGGGAAGATGGTCGCAAACACCTTAATCTCTTCCGAGCGGGGCGTCGCGTGGTGCTTCCAATCCAGCATCAATGATGCCTTTCCAATGAGCAACGCCAGGTTCAACTGAGCATATGTCTGTCCGAGGCAGTAATGGGGTCCCACGCCGAACACAAGATAGTTCTTCTTGCCTTTCTCCTCGGCGTCACCGATGTAGTATCGGTCGGGGTCGAAATAGTCGGGGTTCTCATACACATCGGGGTCGTGGAGCGCCAGGTAGGTCGTGGGGATCAACATGGAACCTATCAAGCGTCGTTCGTCAGTACTCAATCTCAGTCCCACTCGAGGACGCTTAGAAACTCACCCTTGGGCACAGTGTACGTATCGCTAATGGGGAACGCCTTCTTGACCAGGTAGGGGACCATGAGGACAGGAGGTCGGTATCGCAGCAGCTCGCGTACGACGGCGCGTGTGTATGTCATTCCTTCAAGTTGGTCCATGTTAACCTCACCATAGGGATCGCCATTGCGGGCTTTGAGGTTTTCTTCTCGGACACGGTCAAGCACGTCGGGTCGCTGAGCAGTGATCTGGAACAACCAAGTGGCAGCGCTGCTGGTGGCATCCTGGGATGCGAAGAGGAAGGTGAAAATGGTCTGAGAGATCTCGTAATCGTTGAACATGCGGAGGAGGGGCTGGGGCTTCTCGACGCCCTCGGTGTTGCCCTTCTCCTCGGCCTCGCGCCAAGCCTGAGACTTAATCATCTGCTGGACCCAGCCGTCCATGATGCAGGTAACGTCGCCGCCAGCGTTCATACGGACCTTGCTCTTGGCAGCGCACTTGGTGAATTCGGCCAAAACCATGTCAGCGGCCTTCTTGCCATACCAAGTCTTGGTATAGGGAATGATGATGGGGAAGTTGACGAGCTCGAGAGCGGCAGTGATGAGGTAGTAGTCGTCGGAGATCTTCTTGACGGCCTCGTCCGAGATGTAGTGGCCGACGAAGGTACGGCAAGAGACGGCGCACATGACATCGCGGAACTCGGTCATGAAGGGAATGGGCTTGCCATCGTTCTCCTTAGTGAGCTTAACGAAACGATCAAAATACGTATTGTACACCTCCTCCTGACCGGGCAAGTAGGACTGCAGGGCCTTGCGGGTGAAGAGGTTGTTGAGGCCCTTTCGGAAGTCGACATGGGGCTTGCCGTCGAGGAACACCCAGTTATCATGACCGAGGAGCTTGTATGCGACATCGACAACGCAAGGCTTGACGTACGAAGGCGAGTTAAGGACCTTGCGGGCCATATCGCGAGTCGAGGCAATAACGACGAACCTTTGCGAATATGTCAGTGGGACTATGACCAGATAGCCAAGGGGGGAGAAAGACTCACTTGTGGAAGACGGAGACGCAGCTAAGAGGGCCGCTGAGCCACTTGCTGTGGTACTCCTCGAACTTGGGGTCCATAGACTCGAGAAAGGGACCGATGAAGGGCAGCTTCCAGGCAGGGCCCTCTATGGAGCCCTTTCTGATGATGTAGCTGACTGAGAAAGGAAGACGTGATGTCAGTGCGACTGCTCGTTGGGGATTACAGAGGGAGGACGAGAAACGTACACTGATCATACACAACGCACAGGGCGACCACGGTAAAGGCGATGGTCCAGGCGCCGGCGTTGGAGATGGCGTCGACGACATAGTCGAGCTGGGGAGGGATGCTGACGCTGGGATACCTGGCGTTGGCTAGGACGGACGTGAAGCCCGAGGAAGTGGAGTTGAGGGCGTCCATTGCGGCTGGTGGGAGGGAGAGATGACGGACAGGCCGAATCTACGCCGAGCGGAAGTGAGTCAGATCGAGGGTGAGTTGGGTCGCGTGTCGCGAAAGGAAGTTGTAAGGCGTTGAGTCTCGGGTCGTGTGCGTCGAACCACGAGAGGAACCTCGGAACGGACACAGCAGTCGGCCAAATGTGTACTTGAGGACGGAGCCTTCGAAGGTGAGGAGGGGAGGAGACGGGAGGAAGGGAGAGAGAGAGAAAGGGAAGGGGGGTGGGAGAGGAAAAGGTAAGTAGGTTTGAGGAGTCCGGCGGCGGAGGGAGGAAGCGTTAGTAATGCCCGGGCAAAGCACCGCAAGCGCCGGCAGGGTCAGGACCGTTCAGGTACTTAAAAAGAAGGGTCCGGGTATGATCAACAAAGTGCGTAGATGAGGATGGGACCAAAAAAAAAAAAGGCGCCCGGGATTCCGGGGAGGGGACTTGTCTAGGAGACCGAGTCAAGGGTGGGATTTTCAGTGGTGGTGGTGGTTGTAGTAAACAGAGAGGATGGAAGTGGAGGAGACAAGGAATTGGGATACCAACCACTCCTTCTCTGTGCCGCCGTCTCCTTCCTTTGAAACACTTTCGGGTGTCTTTCCGTGTCTTTTTCTCACCTTCTTCTAGGATTAATGACTCTTGTGTACGCTTCTCCCGGGTTCTGGCTCTCTCGCCGCTCTCTCGCTCTTTGTCGCTCTCTCCACTCTCCACCTCTCCAGAGGCTGACCGGGGGGGGGCGTGTGATTGTTGTAGATGGTGGATCACAGATGGTCTTGGTGGTGGGGAGCGAGGACACACCTTTACAACTAAGTACGTATGGACAGTGACAAGAAAACGTCCAGGAATTATGTTGTTAGTACAGGCCATACAATAAGAACAGACCGGAAGAAAACACCAATTCAATATGGTGACAACGGTAGCAGTTTGAGGGGCGTGTGCTGGTTGTTATTAGATGAATCACGAGTGTAAGTGACTGACTCCTCTCTCTCTCTGTCTCTCTCTCTCTCCTCCTCCTCTCTCCCTCTCTCCCTCTTCCTTTGGGGAGACGACGACAATCGACAAACAACCAATTCTGCTGGGACTTCATTTCAATTCGATCTTTTTTTCCCCTTCCCGCAGGGCCAATCTAACTATCTCGCTAGAACCGAACCCATCCATGAGATTGCCCCTCATGGTCTAGCGCTGCAATCTGGTTGGGCAAGACGCACGGTTAACCTCTAGTTGGACAGTACTGTACTTAGCCAGAGACCAGGAGTACCTAGGCTAAGTAGGGCCGCATGGTTCAGTTACATAGTACTCTCTGCGCCGTTCGTTTGTGTGGCACAGATGCAGCACAGCACACGTTGCGGCCGGCTGCGCTGAGCTCCGGGGCCTGAGAAAACAGACCACTCCCGTCTGCGGCGCCCAGAAAAGAAGCCACAGTTGATAGGCTACGAGAACGATAGGGCAGAACCATGCGGCAGCCGCGGTCAGCAAGCTTCGGTCGCGACTCAACTCGCCAATCGACCAACCCAAATCAAATCAGCTCAATTAGCTTGGACAATCAGTTAGTCGGCAAGTCGATCACACTCTCCATCTCCTTCATCGTCTGCGTTCGCCCTCTGTCGCATCTCCTCTGCTTTCGCATTCTGTATCTCGCACCTTGCATCCTTGCATCATACCAAGATTCATCGTCATTGTCCGCCGCTTTAAAACGACCAGACCGGGCGCGCTGAGGCCCTTATTCCCTTATTACCCTTGTTCACCCACAACACACCCACAACACACGTCTACCACTGCCATTTTCTCAGCCATGCCCAAAGAGCAAGTGACCCTTCTCCTGGGATTCTCTCGTACGTCGTACGTTTCCTCATGGCTAACGCGAAGCCTGCCTTACTACTGGCGCCTGGTCTATGCTTCCTCTTACAGATCCCCCCCGTCCGGATCCATCCTGACCAGGCAAGTTAACTAAGGCGTCTGTACTATTATCAACCATCCATTGATCACAACCTGCCGTCTCCCTCGTGGATTTGTTCATCTCATGACGTGCGGTACTCGAGAAAAAGGCCATGACGAGCGGTGGTGTCCGACCTATGGTTCCGACAGCTTGATAACTTACTCTGGCCTTTGTGTCGTCGACTGTGAACCCAAATGCGCAGTTTGATGATATCCCAGCAGCGCAGCCCTACGAACGGTACATACATGGTACTTCCGGAGTGCGCCGGAGTTGCCCAGGCACCGCGCATGCGTTTTCGGCGTATCATGCAAGATGAGAGCAGGGAGGCTCTCTCACGAATGTCAAAGTACTGCGACTGTTTCCGGTCCCCATGGCCTGACGCTGAAGAAAGACACGCGTATCGTATAGAGTCGGTCGTGGATATGTGTGGAACGTCGACGAGGAAATAAGCCGTTCCGGTCCCGTGCCACGGCACTGGCTCCTGCATCTCAGACTTGGCCCTAGACTATTTGTTCGTACACCTAATCTCCAAGGCCAGCTTCTCGACAGGCGAGATCTATATCGGCGCAGTCCAAGAAAGCCCACGCACATGGTAGCTGCAGTAGATATGCGGAGGCTCAAAGCTGCACCCAAGCAAGCCTTTGTAATGATGGTAAAGCGTCAAGCAGCGAAGTCAGGCTGTCACCAAGGGCGGCGCTGAGCACTAACTATATCAGTCCAAGTGCCATGCGGCGTGCATTCTGGATTTATAGTATGTACTTCGTACAGAACTGCCAGAACACACCTTGAAACCCAAAAAGGCATATCAGGCACGGTCCTAGGGCAAGCCTCGTGGTGGTTGGCACAACATCTCCCTATCGAGTGAAAGGAATGGGTCAGTTGGTGAACCATTCACCCCCCCACCCCCCCAACGGGTCTGCTGCCGCTGCCGCACTGATGGATTGCTCGCGCGATGGTGTTTTGTCTTCGGCCCCCTCGGTGCTCAGTTCAGTAAAGCTATTGGCCAAGCCAGTTCGCAATTCGCTTTCCCCACAGCCAATTGACATTGACCGCTCTTCAGATGACTAATTGATGTGTTCTGCGTTGGGATTGATTCATGATGCATGAAGCCATGATGCATGGATGAACCTCTGTCCCCCACCCGGATACGAATACGAATCCGGATTCGTGGTTGGTCACTCGCCAAAAAGAAATTCCCCCTCAAAAAAATTCGATGCCAATGTCTGCGAGCGATTGGATCCCCATGGTCCCTGCTTTCCGAATTCGACTGTGCATACGGATACTCGGTAGTGCGCGACAGCAGTTGCGTGTGGGTGTGCAACTGTCTCTACTTCGTACATGCCTCGAAAACAATGCGCTCCCGGGCCTCCCGTGCAGCACATTAGTATGTACCGAGTACCAACCTTGCCGTGTCAACTAAAGATGCACAGCATCTCGCTGCTGGTTTGCATTCCGGAGATAAGGGGGCCTGTACGGACCTATTTCCACCGTCCTTGCCATCCTTGAGATGTTGGCTCTCTCCTGCCCCTCCTACATCTCGGCATCGCATCGTGGGACACGGTGATGGGAACAAAAAGGGACAGACAGGTCCAGGGACCCAACCTCAGGAGTCATCAATCAGCGAAGGCGCCAATTGGTTGTGTGATATGATAACCTTAATGCGAGTCGCTACAGGCGATAACTACTAAACTCCCAACGTCATTCATTACCCTCCAATTTAGCGCACGCCCTCAATTCTAGTCGAAATCCGTTGAGTCGGCTGAGGATTTGAGCAACCATCTCGTCTCCGGAGTCTAAACTACTTAGAGCTAGATACTGACATGCAGCTGAGCTTGTCTGCAGCATCGGAGACTAAGCTACTTATGGCTAGGCTGACAAATGACAGGTGGCCGAAGCTTTAATTTGTAGTGGGGGTTAGTACAGTACAATCTCAAAGGTACATAGGTACCTACCCCATACCAACCCAGGGGAAGTAGCCTACGAGTTCTCGCGAAACTGTCCTAGTTTGACGTGATTACTACTTTCCATGTTACATAGTATGATGGCGACACAGGTTAAAGCTTAGATATCAAACCTCAAGCGAGATTTGGGAGGTCCGTTGTCCAGCAGTGATTGATAGTGTTGAATTTGGGGTTGAATTCGACCAGAATGACCATCTAGTAGATAATGTTTGCCTCTACGAGACAGACAGCCAAATGTTATTTAGCGTCACTACCAATGGTTATGTTAAATAGAACACACTCAACTACCAGTCCACTCTGAAATGACACTGAGAGGTGAGTAGGTGATATCCGTCGGAAGGCAAGCTTACTCCACGGTAGGAGATCCAACCAACATCGCCTGGGCAACGCAACATCTTCAGCTGAGCTGTGAGTTAGTAGACTGGGGATCAGGGATGTGCACCGAACCAAAAGGCATCTTTACAAAGCGATTTGGTCATGGACATGCTTGAATTGCAGGAGTCAGATGATCAAGCCTTGAAGGTGTCCACCCTCCGATTCTCGCCAGGCGCGGACTATTCTAGACGCTCGACTACCTAGGTAGTAATAGCCGCGGAGCCGAGTCCTCCTCTGGTATGCACACTGTGCGGCGCTCCCAGCCCGGGACCGTGAGTTGCGGAGCTGGAGGGCACTGCACCGGCGATGTGGGCCCAAGGGACACCTCCGACCCCGCGCAGCTCCGGGAGACCGGCGCCCAAGTGGCATTCCGTGCGGGGCCATTTCAAGCACGCAGTAGCCAAACGAGGGGCTGGGTGATCACTCATGATGACATGGCTGCCAAGATATAGGACCGCGGTATGCACGTGTGGTCGACAGTGCCGCCTATCTTCTTGTTCGTTTCCCTCGGTGACAAATCGCCATGATCTCTGCTACGAAGACCGGCAAACTACCAAATTGTGCCAGATGAAGCCACACAAAGCCCAACACCAACCCCCTCGCTCACGTCATTGCATCCAAGAACTCGGGCATCTCCAGAAACTTGGTTCGTTGCCGGCTGGAAGATTGCGTCATAGGTGTTCTCGCAAGCCGCCGCCCCACGAGGGGAGTTTACCCTATAGCAGTTGAGCGGGCAGTCCCGGCGCAGCCCAAACAGGCAACTGGAGCGATAGGGACGGGACTGGTTGGCAAGAGGGATGGGCTTGTAAGCGTAGAGTGGGTGTGCAACGTAACGGTAGCCTTGAGTGTGATGATACAGCTCAGGCTCCGGCGTGTCACGCTCTTCCATATAACTGGAACCCATCCGCAGTCGCAAGAGCGGAAGTTTCATCATCCATCGTCCATCATCCATCATCACTCCCCTCCAAAAGCTACCACTTGCAACGACACACCTTCCAACAATATTGCCATCTACAACAAACCCAAAAAAAATCCCTCCAGAAATAAGCAAGCATGCCTACCTATATCGTGAGTAATAACCCATCCCCCTTGTCGCTTGCGGAGCCGGATTGTCGCTGATATCTTCTACCCCTCACAGGTTTCGTGCAAGGAGGACGCCACCCCCGAGCAGATCCAGGCGTAAGGCTCTCCCAACCAACCCCTCGAATGCAAACGAGATACAAGACGAATAAGCCATGATGGAAACTGACAACTTGCCACAGTGCCAAGCAGCATGCCGTCGATCAGGGCGGCAAGATCGAGCACGAGTACACCTTGATCAAGGGCTTCTCGTACGGCCCCCTCCTCTTCACTCCACAAGTCTATACCTCTCGCTAATGCTACGTGAGCAGGGTCGCGTTTGACAAGGACGCCGTCACCACCCTGGAGGCAAACGAGCACATCAAGCTTGTCGAGGCTGACCAGGAAGTCAAGACGCAGTAGGTGACGACAGCGCTGGGAAGAAAGGGAAAGGCGTCAGGATGGCTAATTAAGGAACGTTGGCTATGCGTAGACATTGAGGAGCTGAGCTGCCTGCTGCCCTCGTTGTGTTCTCTAGACGAGATTATATACGGTACAAGCTGTTCTTAGATTCCACAATCTATCTGCATCTTTTGCACTCACTCTTGTCTTGCCCCTCGATCCCTTGACCGGGCCGGTGACGTAGTAGAGCCTAAAGGATCATCCCCCGCGCCCCCCCTGTAGTCCCTGTAAGCCCCTGTAATTGCCCTCTGTCTTGCCCCGCGATAAGCCGCCATAAAGCGCGCTAACGGCCGAGATAACCCCCCCGCCAGCTCTCCGTTGCCGCTGCCGTCGGGTGCCGGGTCCAAGCTTCCCGGGGGATACGGGAGTCACCCATCTATCCGAGCATGGCATCTCCACGACGCTGATTTCTTTTCAACCTCAGCCACGCCATCGCTTTCCTTCGCAACAACTGAAGCCCAAGCAGCCAGAATGCTCAAATGAAACGGCGGCAATGAATGGCTCATCTGCCAGGTCAATGAGGCGCTGCCTGCCGGGGAGCGCCGCTGCCTCTGCTGCTGTAGCTCTCCCTCGCGTGCTCCTCCCTGTCGCCTTCTCCCAACCTCAGTCCCAGGTTCTTCGACGTCACAGCACAACACGCAGCTTACGGCGCGCGGACTGGACCTCAAGATGGCCTCTCGGCTCCAATGGTCCCTCGCAGCGTCGCTGTGTACATACTCACAAAGTATCAGACGCCGAGATTGCGGCGCTGGCCCGGCAGCATCAACACCCGCTTAGTCTTACCGACCTCGTCAGGTATGTTGACACAGAGAGAGAGAGACTCACGATGATGATGACGATGATGATGACGATGGTGATTATGGTACCTTGACACTGACGATCTGCAATTCCACAGACATGGCCGTCCTCCCCTATCCTCCGGCTCCCTCCTCACCTCGGCAAACTTCGCCCTCTCGCTCCTCCCCGTCCGCCTCGCCCACCGCATCCAGGCCCTGCGCAACCTGCCCTACATCGTCGTCACGAACCCAAACATCTCGCGCATCTACAACAACTACATCCATTCGCTATCCATCCTTCTCCCTTACCTACACGCCTCCCGCGACGGCCGCCCCATCTCCTCCCTCGACGACGAGGTCCGCTTCACAAACGTCCTCGCCGAGCTCGTCCAGACGCACACCGACACCATCCCCATCCTCGCCAAGGGCTTCCTCGAGTGCCGCCGCTACATCTCCCCCGTAGAGGTCACCCGTTTTCTCGACCAGCATCTCCGCGCCCGCATCGGCACCCGCCTCATCGCCGAGCAGCACATTGCCCTGCACTTTAGCAGCCAGCCGCATTTTGACCCGCCCGCCAGTCCCACGCCCTGCCCGGAGCACCCCTCTTACATCGGCGTCATCGACACCGTTCTCAAGCCCGCCGACATTATTGAGTCGTGCGCCGGCTTCGTCGCCGATATCTGTGAGCTGCGCTACGGTGTTCGCCCCCAGCTTCTCATCGACGGCGAGCCCGACACTACCTTCGCCTTCGTTCCCATGCACCTCGAGTACATCGTCACAGAGCTCCTCAAGAACGCCTTCCGCGCCACCGTTGAGAGCAAGTCCCGCGAGCCCGTCATCGTCACCATAGCCCCAGAGCCTCCCCTTCGTCACCAGCCGCCTTCTGCCGTCGTCCGGCCCTCAGAAGACGACCACCGCGAAGCTATTGCGCCCCTGGACGACAACGCCCCAGGCGTCACTATCCGCATTCGAGACCGCGGTGGCGGCATTCCCCCAGATGTCGCCCCTAGCATCTGGTCTTACTCCTTCACTACCTTCTCCGACAACACCGACGACTTTCCCGGTTCTGGGAGCGGTAGTGATATCGGTCTCGGCGCCATCGCCTCCGCTAGCACCGGCGGCAGTTCCATCGCCGGCCTCGGCTACGGCTTGCCCCTGAGCCGGGCCTACGCGGAGTATTTTGGGGGCGGCATTGCTGTCCAGAGCTTGTACGGCTGGGGCACAGATGTCTATCTCCGCCTCAAGGGCGTTGGTATGATTGATAACTAAGACTTGTTGGCGCTGGACATCCCACCTACTCCCAAGAGTTATAAGTTCACAAGACATAAGACAAGGGAGGGAGATATAATGGTGGTTACAAGTAGAGGAGAACATGAAACAGGTCTAAGACGGTAACGATCAAGCCAAGAGTTGGCTAATGGATTCAAGATAATTGCACCTCGGAATCAGACAGCGTACAATGCCATAACTCGGACTTATATGCACTGCCACTACCACCATAACCAATTTTGCTGGATCATCGTGAATGAATGCACAACCAGCGCAAGAGACGAGCAATTAAACCAAACGTATTAATAATAATAAGAAAGATCCTCTCTGATCAGGCCAAGCGATGCGGCGTAACCCAACCAGTCCAGCCCAGTCCAGCCCGGTGCCATTAGACCACTTTGATCTCTTTAGTATATTTGAATAAACATCCAACGAATGACTCCCTTCCCCGAACACAAACGCCGAGAACAAATTCCTGAACTTTCATTTTGGACACCCACAACCCAGTATCAACACCGAATAGGTATGTACTGAGATTGGGGAAAAAGCACCTCTCCCCGTCTTCCACACTGTTCTATCCACACTGTTCCACATCCTTATCTCCTGTGCATTACATGTTCTCCAACTCGTGATCGATCTGGCGATCCATAAATGTACGGCGCTCGCCGACGAGCTCTGTCTGGAGGCGCTGCTCGACCAGGGCGCGGACCTGCTTCTTCGTGACCGTGTCAAGATCAACCTCGCCGAGGACGGAGCGGATGGACTCAACGATGGCCATGTCGTTGGGTCCACTGTGACCATGCTGGAAGTCGAACGAGGATGTCGACCGCATGGGATCGGGAGATCGAGAGCCGCCCGAGAAGCCCAAGGCGGTGCCTGACCGACTGGCACCTCCCATACCAGGAGACAGACTCGCCTGGCCGCGCAGGTTGTTCACGCTGGGCCGCTGACCAGGGAAGTCCTGGTATGGAGAGCCACTACGCATATCATGGACGCCTGTGCCCATGGACATCATCGATTGGCGGTTTGCCATGGGAGACTCCTGGTAGCCATGCATGGTAGAGTTACGTGTGTTCATGCCAGCAGGGGAGTGCGGTGGCAGATAGTTGTTGCGGCCTTGCATGCCAGTCAGGACAGACCCCTGAGGACCAGCCGAGTAAACTGACTTGATCTCGTCCATCTCGTACTGGTCGCCGAAAGAGTAGTCGTGCTTCTCCTGGTGTCCACCACGGCGGCCGGGGAGGTTGTTGGACATGGCGTAGTCGTCCCAGCGCTGCAAGGGAATGGAGCGAGGGTCGAAGCCCTCCTCCTCGACAGCAACAATCTTCTTGTCACCCTTCTCGCCGATGACAATACGGGTGTTGCCCCACGAGAAGTTGTCCTGGTTCCAGAAAGAGTAGATGGGAAGGATGAACGAGTAGATAGGGTACGCGAGGATGTAAATGATCATCCATCCAATGTGTTGCCACTGTCTCTTGAGAATGAAGATGAGCGCCTGAAGACCATAGACTGATGCAATCATGATGATGGAAATGAGAGGAAATTGGCCAGAATGTGTCGCGACTCGGTAAATGAGATAGCCCAAATAGGCGCAGGTGGCAGGGAGAATGATGGTACCGCAGAGATCCAGCAGGACGACGAAGCGCATACTGAAACAGCAGAAGCCACACATCTCCTTTAGTCGCATCAGTTCCACGAGGTTGTGAATTGTCGAGTTGATCCATCGGCGACGCTGAGACAACAAAACGCTCCAAGACTCGGGTGCAGCCGTCTTACACTGAGCATCAGGGATGAACTTGTATGACATGGTGGGGAAGTGTTTCGTCATGAGAGTGGTCAGGTAACGATCTTCACCAAGCGCGAGAAGATTCTTCTTATGTAGTGTGTCCACATCGCACACGGCGTATTCCTTGATGACCTCGTCCGAGACAATAAGCGGTTTGCCCTTATCCGCGGTTCTCAGTCGGTACATAGTGAAACTGTGCCATGGTTAGTATTATTGCGTAGGTTGGGAATTACTCTTATTACGTACCATCCAGGCAAACAAGTGACGCTGCCAAAGAGAGACTCGAAAGCTTTAGCCAAATGATGAGAGATGAAGTACTCGTAAACCTGGATCATAGTCCACCAAGTCTTCTCGTCATTTTCCAGACTCGTCTCACCACAGATACCGGCAATCTTGGCGTTGTGAGTACAAGCAGCAACCAGCCGGTTCAGGGCTTCTTCATTGACGCATGTATCAGCATCGACCATGAGAAGATACTCATACAGCTCTGGATCCACGCCAATAATATTGTTGATTTGATGGAACATCTCAAGCTCTAACGGGCTCATGGGAGAACGGTGGTGGACGCGGTTGAGGAAGCTCATGAGGAGAATCTGGGAGTCCCGCTTTCCACGGTTGCCCGGCTTCGACTTGGACTGCTCAGACTCCTTACCGACCTTGACGACGATAAGGTACGGGACAACATTGCCCTCAAATTCGTAGAGACCGGAGTAAACCTTGCCGTAGTTGAGCTGTTCGCTACCAGCACCAACAGACTTAAATGGCAAGGCTGGGGGGTCAACCTTGGGATCGACTCCAAGAATGTCCAGGACAATCTTGGGTGTTGGGCGATCATTGCCCTGGCCAACAATGACACCATCGCATATGACACATATGAGTTTGCGTTTGTTATCGTATTGTAGCGCTGTGAGAGAATCGAGGGCCTTCCGTAGGGAATCCTCGCCTTCGGTATAGGCGGGGACCTGGCAGATAACAAATTTGTCCTGGGGAGCAGGGCGGCGCTTGGAGCCGAACTGCAAAGCAGCAAGGAACTTGACGAGGATGACGGCACAGAGGATAATCGTGAAGGCCAAGAGAATGTAGTTGTTGACCTGACACTTGGCGCTGTCTCGGAAGTCCGTGATTCCCACGTAGCTGATTCGCTGGATGCAGTACCAACTGTTCAAAATGTTGGCATGCTTCGTCTTATTGCCGACTGAATCTTCGATGAGTGAGTCTAGGGAACTCTTGATGTTTTGTCCAGGGTTGTTCTTCCAGAGATCTTCCACGTCACTGTTGAGGAATGAGTATGAGGATACGCCGTCGAACAAGTCTTGCGAGTAGAAGTAGTCTGTGAGATCGTAGATCTTGTTGCCGTACATTGCCCAGTAGTGTTGATTGTTTTTGCCCTCGGACTTCACCTTGGACTTCTTGTACACGACGTCACCGTGGTAGTACTCCTTGATGGTAGGCTCGAAGTTGGTCCAGTACCAATCCTCCTCGCCCAAGGCGCTGGTTCGGTCAGAGGCAAAGTAGCCGGACGTGTGAACGGCGGTGCTGTCCGCAATAGTCGTGTTCAGAGACAAACGCGTGGTCTTCTTAATGCCCAGTCCCTTGCAAGCCAGGTGCAGCGGGGGAACGAAGTAGTTGTCCATGACAAGACCGGCAAGAGGCATCATGTTGGAACTGGTGGTTGAGATATCAGTGTCACTGTGATCACGCCTCCAAAAATCGGAGATGTCATAGACTTTGCCGTGGATGCCCACCCAGAAGTCGTTTTCGCCTTGGTGTGTGGCGAGCTGCTTGACGTCCCAGGCTTTGTCGGAGTTGGGGCAGAGGAGTTTACCGAAAGCGATGATCCAGAAAACCATTAATGCGTTGAGAAACAAAATAATGGCACACAATACGAACTTCTCGCGCCATGCCATGCGAACATCAGGTCGTCGCATGCGTCCGACGGTCGAGAGAATGGGGGAAGGAATCCAGAAGGTCATAGCCCAAACGAAGGCAACCCAGGCTCGACGACCGAAAGGAATCTGCTTGGTCTCGATGTGCTTATCCTTCGCCAGATCGGGATCCAACACGCCGGTGAACTCGCCATCGTCGTTGTAATAGACTTCGCCCTTGTAGATGTCTCCCTTCCTGCCAAGGCCGTAGTCACCAGCGCTGGCATTGCGCATAGCGCTTGGGCTGATGGAAGGCGCAATGGTGCGGGCCGGGTTCGGGTTCAGGTTCTGGTGGCTCAGGGTAGCCTGGCTCATGTTGCCCTGGCTGAACTGGCGGTTGTGGACCAGATGATCGTTGCTGCCGTTGAAGCTGTTGTCCAGGGCTGGGGGGGGGAAGAAGCCACTCCCGTTGGCTGAGTACCCAGTGTCGAAACCGGTGTTGAAAGGGTTGGCTCCAACACTCTGGAGGCTGTGGGCGGGCTTGATATCCAGCATGCTCTCAGCCTCCCACCACGCACTCTCGCGCATCCAGACACGTTCCTTGCCGATGAAGACCTCGCCATTGCTCCACCCACGCTCTAACATCCACGTCTCGACTCCATCTTTGCCGTCCTTGCAACCGAGGGGAGCGTATCGCTGAGCAAACTCCTCAACGTCAAAGTCGGCAGTATAGTCGAGACTCTTGTTCCTTCGGTTGGCCCATTCCGGAAGCCTCCAAGCGCGGAGCTGTCTAGAGACAGTGCCAGCTGACCAAGCGGAAGTGATGGCGGGCAGGGCGGCAAGGCTGGCGGGTGAGTCGTCGGTAGGGTGCAGGGACAAATGATACCAAGCGCGGCTGGAGCCGAGGATAGCAGGGAGATCAAAACGACCTGCCCGGCCGAGGTTGATGCCCTCGCCCGCAATCGGGAATAGTAGCTTCTTCAGAAAGCCATCTTGCTCACCAGCGTACGCAATCCTCTCGAGTATGACTTCTCTCTTTTCGAGCTCGTGCTGTCGGTCCCTTCCCTGCGGGCCGGTCATGATACCCAGGTCGGGCGCAACCTGAGAAACGGCCTGCTGCATTTCCCTCAAGACGGAGGAACCTGCAGGCGATACGTCGACGCCATCTTGGATCATCTCGGCATTGAGGCCCAGTGTATCGTCAAAGATGGTACGCATCGCAAGTGCCTTGCCAAGGGTAGGATCAGGGACCTCGATGACCGTGATGGAGACAGTGTCGCCATTATCCTCATTGGAGGTAGGAGTGCGGACGCCGCGGCCGTCAACAGACTCGTCACCATCCCGGATACGAAGCATCTGGGCAGCAATAGCACTATTGGCCTTGGAAATTACCCAATCAACGAGAGCTTCGTATAGTCCACCAACCAATGTCTGGCGGTCCTCGGTGCTGCACTGCTGGAGCAGGACCTCGGGTTCCATTCCAAGTAGACCACTAACATCCTCGCATATCTCCTCCAGGTCATCAGAATCGGCAGCATAATCGAGCGAGTTGCCGAGCTTGAGCAGACCAGCAAGGGTAGAAATGAAGTTACGATGGGAAGATCCCTTGATTCCGATCTCCTTCAGGGCCTGGCGGAAATCGTCGGCAGCAGCTGCGTCATCGGCAGTGGGCAGGTATGAAGGGGGATCGTAGGTTCCAGAGCGAGCCAACAGCGAATAAGCTGAGGCGGACTTGAGACCCAAGAACTCCCGCTCAGCTGGAGTCGAGGCTGAAGTAAGCAAGTAATAGAAAACATCGAAGGCGCGGTATCCGGCTTCAGCGGGGATGTTCAAAAGTCCATGGTCGGTATCAATGCCGCCCTGTGACAGGGCCAGGGAGGCTCCAGTCAGGTTGCCAGTCAGGTTCAGTGTCAGTGTCACACCTAGTGCAGCCTGTCTCGGCGTTGACGGATTATACGGAGTCGCACATCGGAGGAAGGGTCGCACGGCCTCAAGGGACTTGGTAATGGAGGAAGGAATCGGGAAAGGGAACGTGTTCAAGAAGGGCATCAGGACCGATGGCCCGGATTGATGTAGGGACCTATGGTTAGACGTTAGCAGGACAAGTGAGAGCCAAAGGCCGAGATGGAAGAAGCGCACCCCAAAATGATACAGCCGTCCTCGGCTCGTCGTCTAGCATGTTCCCAGGCTTGAGCCCCCAAACTGCCATCTACAGTGACGCCTGCCTGGGCCGCTGTGAGCCATGTGTTGACAACAAGACTCGTGCTGCCATCAAGCTTATGAGGCTGAGAAGCTAGGTAGATGTTGTGAACAGCGTTGAGGAGCGTGGTAGTTGACACTTGCGCAGCCTGGGGGCCGCCGGGACGGGGACCACCCATGGCATCAGATGCCACCGAAAACATGGACATTCGGTTCGTCATGGCCGAGGATAGTGATGTCCTCACGGGACAATCACAGGAGGTTTGGTGTAGCGATGCTCCGGGTCGGTCGGGAAATAGTGTTCGGGGAGAATAACGAGTTCTGGGTCACAAGCAGGACCTGTGAAAGCAGGTCTAAAGCAGGCAAGAAGCGACGGAGGTGACTGGGTTGTGAGCGAACGGATAGAACGAGCGTTCGTAAGTGTTTGGGCCCGTCTGTCTGGTTGGTGGGCAGGTGGAAAGATTCGTCGCTGGGCAACGCGACCCTCCTTTTCGAGATTGAAGGCGTCACGACTGTTCGCTGGCAACGGGACCAGGTGAAAGAAGATGGTATTAACGATTGAAGTGACACGACCAAAGCGAGTGAGGTCGGCCGATGAGACTGGAGGATAGATAGAGAAAACAACGAATCCAGAACACGACAAACGCTTTCCAGGAGTTGAAGAAGCGACTAAGCCGGAGGATGGTCCTGGGAATGACGGCCGTGCGAATAGCGCACTGTGTCCGGCGAACGAAGAAGCATGACTGCGCAAGAATTCAGGGCCAACGACCCATCTTTTTAGCACCTAGGCACATAGGCTCCTAGGTCCCTAGCTCCTAGGCGGGGCGGCCGGCGCCCTAGTGGGCTCGCGGGGGCGGTCGGTGGGTGGCCCGATCCAATCCTTACGGGGGGGTCAGCCCGGCCGTGACGTGCAAGCTTCCAGCCATTGCAAGCGCCTGTGCCAGCCAGCAGCGTGTGGCAGCAGGGCTAGCGGACCCCCAGGGGCGGGAACCACTCACACTGTAGCACTGTACCGTGTCTAAACTTGGAACAGCGGGTGGGCGGTAGGGGCAAGGGGCAAGGGGGCGAGTTGGACCCGATGGGTGTCAGGCTGGGCCGGATGGTGTGTGGGACATGGGCGGCCAAATACGAGCTCAGCGGCGAACTGGTCTGCAAATAGTCTGCACCGCGCAGTAGCCTACGAAGTACAGTTCTGCATGGTCATCTTTCGCGGGCTGAGCAGGCCAAGCAGGTTCGACCTTTGCAAGTGCCGGCTCTTCTTCCTCCGTTACGCTCGTATCCAATCCATGACCGTGATGCCGCGGGTCGGGCGAGGCTGTGCACGTAGGTTAGTAGCTTTGATCAGTACGAGTGTCATGCTCGATGCAACTCAACAGAGCCCATCCGCCCTCTTTTTTCCTCTACTGAAGGCAACATCTGTTCTTTCTCCCGCATCCTGCTGACTGACATATACCAAGCACTAATGGTCTTGCTGAGATGGGTACGGGAATTGTTTTGGAACGTGGCCTTTCCACCCGATCCAAGCCTAGAATTCGTCTCCATTAATGCATGGATCAATCTAATCCGCACGGAGTACGGGACCATCAACACAACACTGGACTGAACACCTGCACCTGAGCACGGTCAGGGTATGTGCAGTCGCCGACATGCATTATGTTCCTCTGTATGTAGCGGCTTTGTGGATGAGATGGACTTTGATGGTGCATCCACTGATTGCAGTGTTCCCCCCCTATTCTTTGTTTTGTTTTTTTCCCTTTTCGTGATGTGCGACCGAGGAAGCAACACGTCACCGCACCGGAAAGCGAAAACTGGCTTGTGTCAGTAACCCTGGGAAAGCCAACTTCTTCTGCTTCGTGCAAAGTGTTACACGGACGGAGATCTGCTCCACCAGATCCTCCTCATTTACTATGATAATCTTTATTTTCCCCCATCCTTTCTCTGCTTGCATGGATGTGGTATGTAGGGTAGGCTACCTAAGGTGCCACGGTGCGAAGTACATGATCTACTACTTTGTAGTAGCACGGGTGCTAGACCCCTTTTTCTTTGTTGGTTCCCGCCGCCCGTCTGGTGGCGGCCGCGTCTGGCGTCCAGCTGGACAAGACATTTGGCCGCGAGCCGGCGAAGTCCAGTGTGTGCCAGTTATTAAGTGAGCCATGCCGAGCGGGTTAACAGCCGGGTTGGATATCAACCACTGGCTCACTCGCCAAGTTACCCATTTATAAGTTATGGAAGGACTGGGATGGTAGAACGCAGGCTGTGGCGAGGAAGAAAAAGAAAAGAAACAATTACAATATCGCGTTCTCAATGTCTCGTCTCGTGCATGACGGGCGAGTCGTTGTCGGGCAATTCCCCTCTGCCTTCTACAGCGTCAGTCTCACAGGCATCATCCCTTGCACGGCTCGAAGGCTCATCCTATCGTGGGGAAGAAAGAAGGGAGAGCCCGCGGCACCCAAAATAACAACAACAAGGACCTCGCCCTCCCGTGAGGCTGGCGCTAGCATATTGATCCACGCATTCCAGAAGCTTACAAAGGGATCTCATATCATCCGGGTCAGTCGCCGATCCATCATGGGGCAAGCTCGTCACGGCGCTGGCGGCAGTGGAGTTCTGATGAAGGCTTCTTGGCTAGGAGATTACCGTAGGGGATATGGACCGCTCATCTTTCCGCTCGTCACTCGCTAGTTTCCTACCTAGGATGTGAAAATTTCCCTTTCCCTGGGCCGTCCATCTCGATTCTTTTCCGTGACGTCCGAGGTCAAAGAAGCATTTTTTAATGAGTGACTCCGGATGGCATGGGTCGCGTGTGAGACAGTGGACGGCTGGACGCGCTTGCTGGTGCTGTCTCAGCGAGGAACCAGCGGAGCCCATCATGTTTGTCTTTGAATGCTTTGTTAGCTTATTGCTTATTGGACCCATTCGGCCTCTGTCTCTATCAGTCAACGATTTCCCCCGTTTACCGTGAGCACCACTACCCGTGTTATTAACGCCACGCCTTGTTATAAGCACCATCGCCATACCTCTAGGTGTACCTGACAAAGAGCGGTCATCGAGCCGTAAAGACCGCGTCCACCAGTGAGACTTTGACATCGGGGATCCATCTACATAGTACATACGTAGGTACCGTGCACGTACTTACTTCCCAGTGGCAGAAACCCGCTCGGAGGCATTGTGTTACATAGTAGTCTACATAGTATGGTCTAAGCACGAATGGAGCATAACCGGTAAACAAGCATTTTGCATGACCCGCTCGTGTCCTCCGTTGTCCATGTATGCGGGTAACATCCGGTGGGTGATTCTGGAACTAGGGTCTTTGGAGCCAGACACTCGATGATCACCAGCTCCATCGGCTTCGCCTAGGCCCTAGGGGCTGCTACACGGACTTCCAGGAGTACATATTAATATGCAATGTTGGATCGATGACTGTCGGAGTGCCTGCCTGTTGGGTATCCATCACGAAGCATACCGCCTCGTCGCGCTCGTCGCTGACGGGCGGAATCGTTGGAAGAATGAACACGCGAAATAGAGGAATGTGGCGTGGCATATGCCAGCTCAGAGCCACTGGAAGCAATGGACGAGACGCGTACAGTGTTTCTTTTGGGCACGCTGCGACACGGGGGACTCCTGATGATCAACAGCATCACATCATCATCGCCCATCGCCCACCGCCCACAGCCCCCGGCGGAAGTGGCGCCTTGGAGCGCCTGCAGCGATTCTCAGCAGGTTACTATCTATGTACAGTGATGACCAGTGAGTCTGTCTCTGGAGGCGTTAAGGTGTTACTATGTAGATTAAACGCCGGGGCTCGAGTCTCAGTCGGGAGGATTCTTAGGAGGCCCGAAGCCATGGACCGGCACACAGCACAGAGGTCCACAGTGTGGGTAAGTATGGGTAAGTAGGTTGGCTGTGCCAGGCCCTCCAAAATCTCGTACTTTTTGTCCGTCTATTAGTAACTTTATGCCGTGGGACAAACATAGCACTCCGGGAACTGCTTGTGCGCCACTGGTCTATCCCGCCGGCCGCTCACAAAACCGCAGCCCGGCTGCATGTGTTCGTTCCCAAGAAAACAAATCCCCTTTCCCAGGCTTGTTTGGCATAGAGTTACACCACCATCGTCAAGTCAACCCGACAACTGGTGAAAGGCCTTGCTTCCTCAAGCCTCACCTACTTCCTCTCGCGTGCCTCTTCCTCTCTTCCTGACGCTCGTTTTGTCAACCCGCGCCCTGTCCCTTCGTTCATAGTGCGTCTTTGCCTTCGCTTTCGCTGGCTCCCCGGCTCTCTCGACACTACGACGCCCGTCAAACGACGACTATCTCTCTTCGATCCCATCACCACCCGTCCGTCGCTACAACCACTCGATTGCTCGACCAGTTTCTAACAAGCCACTGGCTGGCGGCTTGACCACCATGGCCATGAGCCTGCCACATCTGGGCGGCAACGGCGGAGGCGCTCACACTCAACCTTCGCTGCCTTCGCTACCGGCCCATCTCCAATCCGACACGCACTTGACGGCCCACCTCGCCAGTCGCTTCCATGTGTCCCATCCTACCGCTAGACTGTCCTCCCATGCCCTCATCTCTCTCAACACATACACATCGTCCACCAAGGGCCCTGATGGCGGCAAGGAGGGAAGCGCCATGGCCGGCGCCGAGGAACTGGCCGAACGTGCCTGGTTGAGACTAGGACACCGTTCGGAGAACCAGGCTGTCGTCTTCCTGTAAGTCGCCATAACAGCCATGCCTCTTACCACCTACCACCTGGGACGTATGCTAATATATAATCTTCAAGAGGTGAATCCGGTTCTGGTAAATCGACTCTCCGCGCCCATCTTCTTACCGCTCTACTCGGCAAGTCATCGACTCCCCTCTCCACCAAGCTTTCCCTGGCTGCATACGTCTTCGACAGCCTGACCACCACCAAGACTGCTACAACCTCCACGGCTTCCAAGGCCGGTCTCTTCTACGAACTTCAATACGACACATCTGCTACCACCAATCCTGTCCTACTCGGTGGTAAGCTTCTTGACCATCGATTGGAGCGCAGCCGTATCGCGGATGTGCCCACTGGAGAGCGCAACTTCCACATCCTGTACTATCTCCTTTCCGGCACCAGCGATGCCGAAAAGGCCCATCTCGGCCTTGACGCCCCTTCGAACCCTACTGGTGTCGCCCAGAAGCGATGGAAGTATCTTGGCCATCCCACTCAGCTCAAGGTTGGCATCAACGACGCCGATGGCTTCCAAGTTTTCAAGAATGCTCTAAGGAAGCTTGAGTTCCCCCGAGCCGAGATTGCTGAGATTTGCCAATTGCTCGCCAGCATCCTTCACATCGGCCAGCTGGAATTCGAGACGTCTAGCAATACCAGCGTTGCAGGGGACGATAGTGGCGGCTTCTCCCACGAGGGTGGTCAAACCATCACTGCCGTGAAGAACAAGGATGTGCTCGCCATTGTCGCTGCCTTCCTTGGAGTAGGCGCTGGGGAGCTCCAGACCACGCTCGGCTATAAGACGAAGATGATTCACAAGGAGCGAGTCACCGTCATGCTCGATCCCAATGGAGCTCGTGCCCACGCCGGTGAGCTTGCTCGCACGCTTTACTCCCTGCTTGTCGCCTGGATCATGGAGACAATCAACCAACGTCTCTGTGCTCCCGAAGCATCTATCGCAAACACTGTTTCTATTGTCGACTTCCCCGGCTTCGCCCAGCAGACCTCCACCGGCTCTGCGCTGGACCAGCTGCTCAACAATGCTGCCACCGAGGCCATTTATAACATGACTCTTCAGAACTTCTTCGATCGCAAGGCTGACATGCTCGAGTCTGAGGAGGTCAGCGTCCCTGCTACTAGCTACTTCGACAATTCCGATGCCGTCCGTGGCATTTTGAAACCCGGCAACGGTCTGCTCAGCATTTTGGACGACCAGACCCGACGTAACCGATCTGATATGCAGCTTTTGGAAAGCTTGCGAAAGCGCTTTGAAGGCAAGAACCCGGCTATTGAAGTAGGCGCCGCCACTGCCAAGTTACCTGGCAGTAACTTCATGACCGAGAACCTCTCTGCCGTTTTCACTGTTAAGCACTTTGCTGGCGAGGTTGACTACCCCGTCAAGGGCCTGATCGAGGAGAACGGAGAAATCATTTCTGGTGATCTCCTCAACATGATAAACGGTACCAAGAGCGAGTTTGTTGCCAGGCTCTTCGGCCAGGAGGCATTGCAGACCGTCACCCACCCCAACGAACGTACGGCTGTCATGCAAGCTACCGTCAGCTCGAAGCCCATGCGAGCCCCGAGCGTCATGTCTCGAAAGACGCACGGTTCAGTACGACCAAACACCGCCTATCGCCGCCAGCAGCAGGATGCCATGGAGGACCTCGAGCGAACTAGTGAGGCTGGGGAGTCAAAAAAGAACACCAAGATTGCCATTGAGCAAGGCGCCTCGGGCCAGTTCCTCTCCTCTGTAGAGAACGTTCAGAAAGCTGTTACCGACCCTGGCACGAATGCCTACTTCGTCTTCTGTTTGAAGCCCAACGATCGGCGCATTGCCAACCAATTTGACAGCAAGTGTGTTCGGACGCAGGTCCAGACATTTGGAATCGCTGAAATCAGCCAGAGACTCCGATCGGCGGATTTCAGTCTCTTCCTGCCTTTCGGCGAGTTTCTCGGCATGGCCGATGCCGAGACCATTCTTGTTGGCAGTGAACGAGAGCGCGCTGAAATGGTTATCGAGGAGAAGCAGTGGCCCAACAACGAAGTCCGGGTCGGTGCTACCGGTGTGTTCCTCAGCGAACGCTGCTGGATGGAAGTTGCACAACTCGTCGAGGCTGGGTCCATCTCTGGCCGTTTTGGCTTGCCATCCTCCAACGCCAGCGACGGGATGACCCCGGGGGCGGATGGTCTACCGTTCGGTGCTTCCAAGGAGCGGTTGATCTCTGGTGGCAACACCCCCCTCATGTATGGCGAGAAGGGCAAGAACGGCTACTTCAATGACGACACGCGCTCTGAGGCCGGTGTTTCTGCTTTTGGTGGAGGCGACATGTTCAAGAACCTCGATACCCGAGAACAAATGGCGGAACGAGGCAACGAAAAGACCCTCGAGGAGGTAGAAGAGTACAAGGATAAGCCGAGCCGAAAGCGTTGGGTCTTCATTGTCTTCCTCATGACCTGGTTTGTCCCTGACTTCATCATCCGGTTGGTGGGACGAATGCCTCGAAAGGATATCCGCGTTGCTTGGAGAGAGAAGTTGGCCATTAACATGCTCATCTGGCTTATGTGTCTCCTGGTCGCCTTCTTCATGGTTGGCTTCCCACTGCTCATTTGTCCGACGCAGCATGTCTACAGCGCTGCCGAGCTGTCATCCTACGACGGTGACAAGGGCAGCAAAGGTTCGTATGTTTCCATCCGTGGCTACGTCTTCGACCTTGCCGCGTACGCGCCGCGCCACTATCCCTCATATATCGACACCGACGACCTTACGGACTATGCTGGCATAGATATCAGCTCTCTCTTCCCTGTCCAGGTCTCGGCCCTTTGCCAGGGCAAGGATGGCTCCGTGCGCCCGGAGGTCACTTTGGACTACAAGAGTACCAACATTTCTGGCTCTGCTTCGGTCGTCTCCACAGACGACCTGACGGCCACTTACCACGACTTCCGATATTACACCAATGATACCAGACCTGACTGGTACTACGAGCAAATGACCATGCTTAAGGCCAACTATATGAAGGGTAGAATCGGATATACTCCCCAATACGTCAAGAAGTTGGCCAAAAAGAAGCAGGCAATTGCCATCATGGGAGATCGTGTCTACGACATGACAACTTATCTCACCGGTGGTCGTAAGATGCGGACTAAGTCTGGCAAGTCCCTTCCCTCTAGCAATTCCGACACGAACTTCATGGATGATTCTGTCACACAACTCTTCACCGCCAGGGCTGGTGCAGACATCACCAAATACTGGAATGCCCTCAACCTGGATGCCGCCGCGAAGGCCAGAATGGAGACGTGCCTCAACAACTTGTTCTATGTTGGCGATGTGGATACGCGAAACTCGATTCGTTGTCAGTTTGCAACCTACCTCATGTTGGCCATCTCTGCCTTGCTGGCTTCTATCCTCGCCGTCAAATTTCTTGCAGCTCTCCAATTCGGTGGCAAGAACGTACCCGAGAACCTCGATAAGTTCGTCATGTGTATGATTCCTGCCTACACCGAAGATGAAGACTCCATCCGACGTGCCATCGACTCGGCTGCCCGAATGAAGTACGACGATAAGCGCAAGCTTCTTGTCATGGTCTGCGACGGTATGATCATCGGTCAAGGTAACGACAGGCCTACGCCTCGCATCGTTTTGGATATTCTTGGCGTCGCTGAAACCGTTGACCCCGAGCCCTTGAGCTTCGAGTCACTCGGTGAAGGTCTGAAGCAGCACAACATGGGCAAGGTCTACTCTGGTCTCTACGAGGTCCAGGGTCATATTGTCCCCTTCATGGTCATCGTCAAGATTGGCAAGCCCTCCGAGGTCTCTCGTCCTGGTAACCGTGGCAAGCGAGACTCCCAGATGGTTCTCATGCGATTCCTCAACCGTGTCCACTACAACCTCGCCATGAGCCCCCTCGAGCTCGAAATGTACCACCAGATTCGCAACATTATCGGCGTCAACCCCACGTTCTACGAGTTCATGTTCCAGATTGATGCCGATACTGTTGTTGCCCCTGACTCGGCTACCCGCATGGTCTCAGCCTTCCTAGACGATACTCGACTCATTGCTGTTTGTGGTGAGACGGCCCTGACTAACGCTAAGGCGTCCTTCATCACCATGATTCAAGTTTACGAGTACTGGATCTCACACAATCTGTCCAAGGCCTTCGAAAGCTTGTTCGGCTCCGTCACATGTTTGCCTGGTTGTTTCTCCATGTACCGAATCCGCGCCGCGGAAAGCGGAAAGCCGCTGTTCGTCAGTCGCGAGATTGTCGAGGACTACTCAACCATTCGTGTCGATACCCTCCACATGAAGAACCTGCTGCACTTGGGTGAAGATCGATATCTGACAACCCTCCTTCTCAAGTATCATTCCAAGTACAAGACAAAGTACATCTTCAATGCGCACGCTTGGACTATCGCCCCCGATTCTTGGGCCGTATTCCTTTCTCAGCGACGTCGTTGGATCAACTCTACTGTGCACAACCTGATGGAGCTTATCCCCATGGCCCAGCTTTGCGGTTTCTGCTGCTTCAGTATGCGATTCGTTGTTTTCGTCGACTTGCTTAGTACCATTGTGCAACCCGTCATCGTTGCGTATATTGTCTATATGATCTACCTCATCGTTGACAACCCCGATGTCGTACCAGTTACTGCTTTCGTCCTGTTGGCTGCGATTTACGGTCTGCAGGCCATCATCTTCATCCTGCGCCGCAAGTGGGAGATGGTTGGCTGGATGATTCTATACATCATCGCTATTCCCGTCTTCGGCTTCGGTCTGCCCCTGTACTCCTTCTGGCACATGGACGACTTCGCCTGGGGTAACACCCGTGTCGTTGCTGGTGAGAAGGGTAACAAGATCGTCATCAGTGACGAGGGCAAGTTTGATCCCGCGTCGATCCCTCGTAAGAAGTGGGAGGAGTACCAGGCGGAGTTGTGGGAGACCCAGACCGCTCGCGACGACGTCCACTCCGAGGTCTCTGGCTACAGCTATGCCACCAAAGCTCATGGCCCCTTCTCTGAGTACGGCGGTTACCAAGCTAGCCGCCCTGCTTCCACCGCTGGCTTTGCACCTCAAATGCAGATGCAGGGTGACCGCAACATGTCCCGCATGTCATTTGCTCACTCTGAGATGATGGCTGGGAACCGCAACAGCCAATTCGGCGGATCTCAGTTCTTCTCACCCGAGGATATGGTCGGCCTGCCGAGCGATGACGCCTTGCTCGCCGAGATTCGCGAGATTTTGAAGACGGCCGACTTGATGACTGTCACCAAGAAGGGCATTAAGCAGGAGCTTGAGAAGCGCTTCGGTGTTCCCTTGGACGCCAAGCGAGCCTACATCAATTCTGGTATGTTTCGCACTTGGCTGGACGCTCATTTAATTGTTTACTAACCAATCTCGTATAGCTACCGAGGCCCTCCTCTCCGGCCAACTATAAAGGGCGTATGAAATGACCCTCAGCGCAAGCAGCCGACAACCTGCTATCCTAATGCCTCTGCAGGAATTTTTGTTTTCATACTGGCGGAGTGGATAGGACACGAAAAAACCAAGGATGACTGACTATTGCGGGTGTCGAAGTCTTGGGTGGATTTGATTTTGCGTTTTTCTCGTTTTGCCTGACCGACTACATGGACAGGTCGTCAAACTTGGTATACAAATATCGTAATATATTCCGGGGGCTACTGCTTAAAGGAGCGCAAGTGGCTGGGAGGGGTATTTGGGAGCTGATCTGCGACGGGTGTCTCGAGCTATTTTCAGATTTGGAATTTTCCCGGTGTTTTTGCTTGAGTTGGAGAGCTAGAAGGGAGCGAAGTGGCTGTACATAATGTACGAGAACAAGTTTGAATTAAGTTTGTCAAGACAAAGTGTCATGTCAATGTGTGAGATGTCGACGCTGCTTCGTAAGACACGAGGTTTCATGGCATCCGTCGCCGGTCCTCCTGACTTGGATATCATCATGTCACCGCAAGTAATGACATATGTGTCATCAATCACTAGACAAGCATCACTAGATATGCTTGAATATACAGCCCCGAGGATTGGGATCGCAACGCCGGGTATATTATCATGACAGTTAATGCCCATCTCCCTATCCAGAAATCGCACATCTCCAGCATCTAGATTAGTCCATCTATTCCAACCTTGCCATGAGCTTTCCCACGCCCCCCTTGCTCCACGCGGTGACCTTTTCCTGGTCGCACGTCTCCCAGATCCTCCTCATCAGGGCGGTCAAGACATCAGCCTCGTCGGCGACCTCGCACGCGGCGCGCTGGGCGTCGAGCCAGCTGAGGATGCCGAAGCGGGTGACGAGGGTGGTGCTGCCGCCGTCGATGCAGGAGGCGCGATAGAGGAGGCGCAGGACGCGGGTGCGCAGATTGAGGCGCAGGTAGGGGTTCCCGCCGAGGACGAGGATCTTCTCGAACCAGCGCTTCTTGTGGAAGACGCCCAGGTCGAAGGGGGTGCGCAGGCTGTCGAGGAGGTAGACGAGCAGCCAGGTGATCTCGGTGTAGTACTTGTCGTCCTCGGAGGGCTCGCCGTGGAGGATGTCGTGAGCCATGGGCAGCTTCTCGAGGGACCAGACGGGGCTGCGGGTGAGGAACGAGTTAATCTTGGGGTAGAGCGGGTGCAGCGGGCTCTTGATGATATCGAGAGTGTGGATGGCAAACGCGGTGAAGGCCGAGGGGACGGAGCCGGTGTCGAGCTGGCCCCTGGCCGACTCAGCCAACTCGGAGAGCAGAAGCCAGACCTGGAACTTCTCTTCGTACGACGACTCCTTGATCTTGGCAGCCATCTTGAGAATGTTGGTGAAAGCCTCCTTTCGAATGTTGGTGTGGCTCGACGAGAGAAGTCGGATCAAGGCTGCTGCCCAGCCATCTTCGACCAAGTCCTCGACGTTTTTGGTGGTCCATTTGACCAAGGCAGCATTGTCCTCGTTGTCCACGATTGGCACATTCAGCATTTCTTCCAACCTGGATAGATCCAATGCTGAGCCGTCCTTTTCGTTCCTGTTGACGTCATTCTCTGCGTCAGCCATATCTTCGTCCTCGTCTGCATGATCAGACTTGTCGGCTTTCTTGAGACTCTTTAGTTTGACAGTTTTGGGAAATTGTTCGGTGATTCGCTTGTACAAGGCTTTCGTGACGGGCTTGCCATGCTTCAAGCCGTACGCAGCGTTGAAGTAGACTGAGAAGAACTTTGCAAGAGATGCTTGCTCTTCAGGTTTAGCAGAGCCCATGAAATAGGACAACTGCTCAGTCATCGCCACATTGAGCAGAGCCGCAGCACCTTTTGAAGGAGACACGCCTGCTTCCCTAAGGCACGTCTCCATCAAGTCCAGATACTTTATTGGAGAAGTAGCACAACGGTTGATGCAGTTGTCCACGAAGGCCCAAATCTTCTCCATATGGCTGGCCTTCATTTCAAGCGACGTGCTCTGAAGCGCCTCATGCAAGGGGGTGAGCAAAGCCGCTTTGGTAACCAGCTGGTTTTCTACGGCGACTGCGCCGAGCACTTGTTTGAGCTGGTGGAATGAGAGCTCGCGGTTCTTTCCAGACAGTATCCGCAGGAGGGCTGTGTAAGGGGACGAGGCTGCTCCGTCAACGAGGTTATCGATCCTTGAAAACCATCGCATCCCAGGAGAATAACTGGCGATCGAGACTAGATTCTCCAACTCCATGATGAGTAGTGATTCGTCCTCAGGCCTCTCGCTTCCTTTGTTCAGTTTCTGAAGGACTTCTGTAAAGAAGGGAGAGACGTCAAAGTTGGCAGCAAGAGCGACTTGGGGGATCACTTCGTAATACAGGCGCAATAGGCGACTGGCCATGGTTCGGTGAAGAATGTTCTCGGCGGGGATTCCTTTGTAGGATCGGACCACCTCCTTCATGTCAGGAATTCGTTGACAGAAGGAATCGATCAGTCGTCGGCTAGCCTCAACCCATTTGCTGTTCTCGGATTTGGATGCTTCCTCGTGCATTTTGAGGGCCTCGGTCAGTTTCTCCAGAGCCACGATGAGGATTCTCGTAGCAAAAAATGATGTGAGGTGGGAGTTGGGAGACAAGCACCGGATGAGGACCTTCTGGTTGACCGGTAGCGGAATGAGGTTGTCGAGGAGGATAGAGGTGGGAGGGGGGGCCTTGGTAAAGCGTACGCGATCTCCGAAGCGAGGCGGGAGGGGGATCCTCATTGTTTCGAAGAGAAAAGCGGCATATCCGATCCAAGTCATGGAGAGTTTCGGTTCGAATGTGAAGGACCGGTTGTTGAGGAAGTACTTGTAAACGAGTTCAGGGGCAGCCTTGAAGATGGCCACAAGAAGCTCGCTGTGCTTCATGCTAGACCAGGGGCGAAGCTTTTGGGCAAACTCGGCAAGTACGAAATTGTAGACGGGGACATCATCCTTATACTTGTCTGTCAAGAAGGCGGTGTCCGCACCACTTATTGCATTGTGCCCGGCGGGTTCGTCGGCCGACTCTTTGGGGTACAGACCGGTGGAAGGATACAGAACACCTGCACCGGGGCTGGTACAGACGTAGATGAGAAACTTGTGAGCCTTGTAGCTCACGGTAGATTCTTCATCCGCATTTTCGCTGTCACTGGTGTAAGTGTGTAGCGCCAAAAGCCGCATGAGCGTCTTGGTGTTGAAGCTCCGGAACTTGACTTCTCGGGGTATCTTGTCGTCCATCAGCACATGGGACTTCAGGGACTCCAGGATATCCACGACTAGGCGAGGAGGGTCGGTCTTGATCATGAAAGTCAGATGGGATAAGAGCTCCTTTTGTGTCAACAACTCCTTTCTCCCATCCGAATGCAGATACTTGAGGAGGCTCAAGAAGAAGCGAACCGAGTTGGTTCTCACCGACGCCTTTCGCACATCCTCCTGGCCATCACCCACATGTCCGATTTCCAGATTTCGTGCCAGGGCTGTCAATGTGAAGTTTCGGGCGCGGAAGATGCGCTTCGCATATGCGCCGCCATCCAGGCACACGGCCTGGTTGAGCATGCGCAAGGTAGGCGAGATAATGAAGCCTTTGTTCTTATCCGCAGACAGGTTTTTGGAGAGCGACTTGAGTTGTCGATCCTGGAGGAAGGTCTGGCAGATGCCCAGTCCATGGCGGACGAGGTTGAGCGATCCCGAGACGACTTGGAGGACCAGGGCCAAGACGACTGCGACTGAAGACATTACACTTTCGTTGCCGACCTGCGCAGCAAAGGACCACATTTCCATAATGTCGTTGAGATAGACAGCGTCTTCCGAGGTGTCTCTGGGTTTGACTGCTTCGAGGTACTGTTGCAGAATGTCCATGTTCGTTTTTCGGTCCCCATCGTCGGTGACTAGCCTGTCGAGAAGACCCTTGAAGGATTGAAGGCCTGAGGGACTCTATTGTCAGCGATTGAGTTCCCCAAAGAAGAAGTTGGGTATATGCATACCATGTCTCGCGTTGCGCAAGTCCTGGTCGAAGGTGAGGAGGTTGTGCAATTGGTCGGCAGAGGTGATCTCCTCGCTGGTAGGGGCCTCATGAACGACCTTTTGGCGCTTCCGGTAGGCGGTGGCACCATCTTCGCCGCCGTTGCCGTTGGAGGCTCGTTTGACCATGCTGAGTACCTGGCAGCTTGGCGCAACTTGGACCTGCTTGGAGCTTTTCGGCGATGAACTTCTTTGAGATTTCGGAATACTGCCGGGGCCGACCGCTGTCCCGCCTTCCTGAAAGGGTAAAGGTGAACGGGATGTGTGGGGCTGTCGGCGCGAGTGTTAATCCGAAAGCGCTGTAGGTGGAAGAGTGAGGAACTGACTTTGACTGGTTGACTGGCAAACCAGGTCCACTGAAAGCCAGGGCAGTTTTAGGTTGCGCTACAGCCGCCCGTACCGTTACTCCTCTAATTACTTACCAAGAAAAGATCAACTCTCTCACGTGGGTCGGGAACTGAGACAAGTTGGCATCCATCTCGAGAGCTGCGCCTTTGGCGGATGGCAAAATAGCATCGCCACTCGCGCCGTTGGATGCCGGTGCGGAGTTCGCCAGCAATGGTGCGCTAGAACCTAGAACCTAGAACAGCACAGCACCGCGCAGAACAGAAGCAGAAGGGTGCGGCCGTCAGCATGTGATGTGATGATGTGAAGAGGGCGGCCTCTATGCACTATTCACGATCCCGGTGCCGGTGCCGATTTCTTCAGCTAGACTACATATCCATTCATGCTGTCTTCAGCAGATCCATGGCCACCAAAAAAGGATGAAAAAAGAGGGAACAGCTATTCTTAGACGGGGAGGCAAAGTCAGGGGCACCACCATCACGACCGTAGAGGGTCTTGCTTGATTGCTGAGGCCCTCCACGACGAGTCCACGACTCAGTTCTGTGCTCTGTGTGGTCTTTCTTCGAGGGACGGGAACGGACCGTCGGTCGATCGCCACGAGTCACGACTTAGATGTGACCTGTCCAGAGACGTTGCGTCTATTGATTACTTGTTGTCTAGAGTCGCGGCTGGCGATGACGGTGCGTGATCTGTCAGACCAGAAGCAGCGAGCGGGGGATCCGACCAGTCTCACTCCTTAAAGCCCTTCGAGTCATTGATTTCTAAGCCCACTTCCGCTTCATCCGTTGCTGGAGAAAAGGTGTTGTGCGCTCTTCTCGAAGGTGAGGTTGTCGAATAAGCGGGAACTCGTGGGCCATCCAGCCACCCAATAACAACCTCACGGATGGCTTTTTTGAGACAAAAAGAGGGCGCAGCAACACGTACGTGGATGGCATCACAGCTGGCTGACACGAATGGGCCGGATTACAACGACAGCAACTTAAGGGCAGTAATAACAGTAACAAATGACAACAACACCACAAAGTTTCGGAGACGGCGAAGTGGACGTCCGAGTATGCGGCAGTGCCCAAGCAGCCAACAAGTCACTAATAAAACCAATGTGTCTGTCTGTCTTAGTTTCTCGTACTTCGCACTCGCCGAGTGGCATCACCACCACTGGGGCTTCACAGCTCAAGGTTCGATGAACCTGAATCTGCTCCGGGATGCATGAAACAACATGGGATTCCGTTTCCAGACGAGGGACACGCCATGGGGCCAGACATCCTGCCCAAAAGGGCAGCAGAGTGCATGGCAGGCCCAGAGGCAGGCCGTCGTCGAAGCTCCCACGTTTCAATGGGGAAATTCCAGTTCCACAACGCGCCCAGGGTTTCCCTGTCGCAACGAGACGCAAAGCCAGGTTTACACATTGACAAGGGGGAGAGAGAGGAGCGAGCGAGCAGGGGAAAGGAGAAAAAAAGAAAAAAAGAAAAACGTGCGGCAAACCGATTTGCGGGAGACTGGCGAAAGGAAGAGATAGTGGACGGATTAGGCCCCCGGGGCGCGATCGGCCAATCAACCGCGGGAGACCGGGGCCGAGTTCAAACCAAACCAAACGAACCCAGGCCCCCCCTCTCCCCCCCAAAAAGATGGAAAACGAACCGCCCGTGTCACGTCAGAGCTCCGGGGATAAACAAAGCCAATGACTGGGTGGGAGGAACTGGGGTGGGAAATAACCCGAGAGTGACAGGGCGCGCGCGCGCGCGAGAGAGAGAGGTGTTTGTGTCAGAGTGAGTGAGTGTGTAAGTAATCCCTGATGAGTGATGAGCTAACTCGATGAGAGTATGAGATTGATGAGAGGACACGACTGAGTATGACAAGGCCGGGAAGAAAGAGAGTCTCGAGGTCGGGGGTTGAATGCAAGGCAGCCAATGAACCTTTCTCAGCCAAGCGGCCGTCTATCACACCCACAGAGACATGTTCCCTCGTGCTCGTGGACGGTGGGCTTGACGGAGGCATCTGCCAACCAAAGACCTTTGCATGCAATGTACTACCTATTACCTGCAGTTCGCAGCAGCGTATCGTACGTGCATTTCTGACTGTCGTCAAGGCTCTCTCCCTCGCCTGCTCGGTTCGCACGGATATCCATCTCGAGCAAGCTCCAGCCCTCGATCCAATTTTACTTCCTTTTCCCTTCTCATCTTGCAGCGTGACGACACACAGCCTCGACCACCTTTGTCGACCCGGTCATCTCCCAGCTCCAGCCAATGCGCGTGTCGCGTGAGCCCCCTTCGACGGGCTTGTGTGGCAAAGGGCGGTGCCGTGTGAGGGTGGTGATGCTATGGCGCTGGCCAACCAGAAGCGAGAAGAGGGCTTTGGACGAGAGGGAACGGGATGCACGACATCTGGGCATGGATGGAGTCAGTCGGACAGTGGTGTGGCTACTTGGCTTGGAGAATTGGATAGCATCCACTTGGAGAACAAAGAGAATGGGACCCAGTGATCTCGTCGAGTCCGGCACTTCCTAGTACGTAGTATCTATGTATCGATCTCGCCAGTGTCTGACACCCTGCTCAACCTGAGACCGTTATACTACCTGCGACCTGCTATTAATATTTTTAATTACTTCCATACTCCGTACCTACCTGCCGATACCACGTCGTAATGTAGGTACCTACCGAGCTAGTAGGCGGGCGACTGACTGACCTGCTACAGCAAGAACGTACGTAAGGTGCCAAGGTGCCAGTGGGTGTGTCCGCTATTAGCATCGTTCCCAGGTACCTAGTAGGCCGTTCTTCTAACTTCTAAGCGCCGACTGGCCGGCCGTCCACCGGACCACCCACCCCGGTCCATCACCTGCGCCATGATGGCATCCAGTCGCCCTCGTCCACTCGATTGCCCTTCCCGCCGGTTTTCTCGAAATACGGCCAGGAGCCAAGATGCAAAAATGCATGCAGCAGGACCCAGCCATTTCCCGGGAGAGGGCGCGCAGCTAAACGACTCTTTCCCCCTCCCGTCCGTCGTTTTTGGGCCGCTTGAGATTTGAATCGCCCCGGCCTCCTCCACACCCACTCAACCACTCACTCACGCTCCCAAACGGGAAACTAACCACACTGGCCTATCCTGTTCTCGTTCTTCCTCTTCTTTTATTTTACTCTTGAATTTCAACCTATCCCATTCTTCTTCTTTACTCTTCTCTGCCTTGTGCCCTCCCTCCTTCTCTCCTTCTCTCCTTCTCTCCTCTCTCTCTATCTGTACTCCCTTTACTCCCTTGTCCGTGTTGTTGTTGTTGTTGTTGTTGTTGTTGGTCCGGCCACCACCACATACATATACTCTAATTCATTCCCCGTTCTTTGCCACGTCGTCCTAGGCTGCATTTACTTTGCCTTGCCTTGCCTTGCCTTGCATTTGCGTCATACCGCAGGTCGTTTGCTTCCTTCGTTTTCCTCTTTTCTCTCAGTCATTCGCTCTTGTTGGTCTGGTCGCCGACTCGGCATGACAACCTCCGGAACTCCCACAGCATGACGGTCGCCGATGCTCACGGTGCAGAAGCCCCCTGGACTTCATGGCTCCCCCTCTGCTGCTGCATAATACCCCTGGCTTCTTCCCAGAAGAATTCCTTTGAGAAGGCTTCTTTCGAACAGAAGTCTGGCAGTAAGTCCTCATTTACTACTACCACTTCCACTATATACGACCTCTCGTGGCCCAAGGGCAGGTTGAGCGACGACAAGTTGCTGATGGGCCAAGACGAGAAACATCACACCCCCGACGCCACCATCATCTACAACCAACCCATTCACCATCCCCGTCCCGTGGCTGAGCCAGAGATGGGCTCTCATTCTCAGCGCCGAAATGTCCTAGAAAAGACTCCGAGAGGAAATGGCGGTCCTAAAAGGAGGCGCCTCTTGTCGCTCTCTTCATCCTCATCATCCTCCCGCCGCCCCATCATCTCAGCCCCTTCCAACTTCCGTCACATCAGTACTGCTTCTCCGCAATTCCCCGAGCCGACTCCTTCGCAAAACTCGAACTTGCGTCCCTCCAAGCCGCTGCGCCGTCGCTCGTTTCGCCCTCTGGAGTTGAGCATTTACATGCCCAACAACAAGCCTTCACCCATCTTGCCTCACTTTGAGTTCCCATCCGGACTCCCGCCACCTCCTGCCACGGTGTATGACCTGGATCAGATAGAGGGGTGCTCGCAACAGGACTTCACCCTACCCAAGACTCCGGACCAGCCAGAGAAGCGACCAGTAAGGGAACTCGGCTCCCCATTTACACCCATACGTTCAGTGAAGCGGCCCCAGGAGGTCCCCACGCCACCTCGTACCCCAGATCAAATCGAAAGGGTTTCCGAGAACTCGTCGGCGGAGCGTTACCCTTCCGAGCACCAGAGGAGTTTCTCGTCCATGTCGTTCCACTTCCCTCGCAGGCAAACCACAGAAAGCTCCAGCTCTCCCTTCACGATACACGAGGATGAGAGCGGGACCCCCCCGCCCTTGATCCCGCCCAAGGCCCGAGCCCGGAGTCGGGCTTACACGGCACCGGATGTCGACGCAATCAAGGAGCGAGTCGCTGGTGCTATGCTCGAGGTGGAGAAGATTCAGAAGCAGATCGACGATGTCATCGAGCGCCAGAGCCTGTACTCGGTCAGCCGGCCATCATCGGCTCATTCCATGGCCCGTACGATGCCTGGTGAGGACTTCACAGACTTGCCCAGCCCTGTTGCCCGTCTGCTAACGAGCCGCCTAGATCTGGAGCCGGTGCCTGCAATCCCCGCGTTGCCGCCCGCGGCTCCGTCCTTTGCTGAACGGCTCAACTCGGAGATTGATCGCCCGCACACGGCCCCGATCAAGTCTCACGTCAGCGCCCATCGCCGAGCCAAGACTGCGGGCGATGCGCCGGCTGGTCCCCATACGCCTTCCCCGGCTCGGGCGAGGAGGGACCAGAGACCTCTGGCGCCGCCGTTGCCACTTGTGCTCCGGCCGCCGCTGAGGAAGAAGAAGTCCTTTTCTCGCGTGTCGAACTGGCTCTTCCCGGGAGCCGAGTCCAGCGGCGGCGACCTGGCCTTCGACTCCGTCACCAACCTTCCCCGTCCGGTCACGGGCAAGGACGGCTTCTACCAGTGTGTCTCGCAGGGCGAGGCACAAGGTCGACGCCACAGCGCAGAGTCTTTCGGCACCGTCACCACCTGGCAGTCGGACGACGACCGCACGTTCCCGTCGACCTGGTCTCCGGATAGCACGCCCTTGAACAAGGGCGACGAGTCCCTCATTCCTCGGGCCGCCACCTTTGGCAGGACCGACGCCTATCCCCATCCCCGTCGCACAATCGTCGGAGTTGCCGTTTGAAGGCATGCTGCTTTTGCTTCGTTCGGACACGGGTTTCCCTTCTTCTTTTTGTTGGAAGTTTAATGTATACATACATTCGGGCTTGATGATACCACTGTACTGTACCATGCGATGCGTGTAGTCACTCATAGCCAGACTATGCGAGCGGCGGCACGATTGGGTCAATATAAATAATCATATGAGGAAACATGTTGATTGATGGGTTAGAAGGGCTGGCTGGCTGGATGGGTGGGTGGGACTTTTGCTTCAAAATTTACCCCGGGCAAGCTTGGGTTTTATTGTTAAACGACGGCGCGAGTGTCCGGACACACCGGCACGGTGGGATCAAGGACGGAAGGACGACCTTGTCTTTTTGAACCGGACGAAGGCACTGGATAGATAAAGCACGACGTCTCCGAGATGTGCTTACTTGGCTTAGAACAACCCATGTGGATTCTTATAAACCCGCGCTGTCGGATGGGATGGGTGCCTGTCGATCAGTCAGCATGCCCTGTTCTGACGGAGAGCTTACGCTTGCATCGTGGCAGCGTGCCAAATCGTGTGTAATCGCCGGCCCCATGCTCCGGCCCCTGCTCCGGACCCTGCGGAACGGAGACGTGCGTTGCTAGGCTGACTACCGATGCGCAAACGGCCGGCGACGGGCCGTTGCAAGATCCAAGAACAGGTGGTTAGGGGAAGGGGGACATAATTGGCGCAAGCGGTATTACAGAGGGTTTACTAAGTTGAGGCGAACTTGAGGCCATACACAGATGGAAAGAGTTGTCCAATGATGAGTGAATAGAAAGCTGTGTGTAGGCAGAAATCAGAAATTCACACGTGTATGGCTTTGGGTGCTAGATGCCTTCACCGGTGGCTTCGAGCATGTGTTTCTGTATGTTGCGTAGCAGTTGTTTCCTAGTCCAGTAGCCTCGCCGAAGAGCTGAAAGCCCGTCCTGCAACCTCGTCCGCATCGCCATCGCATCATGCATAATACTACCGACTCCTCGGCCTTCTACATCAGGAACTCTACATACAGCCGAGTCCTCGTGCATGTGGAAAGCATTTTAAATGCAACCATAAGCAAAACGCCCCTCCCCCCACCATCTCTGGGGTTCTCGCAAAGAGAGCCCCGTCCTCGGGACCTGATTCTATTAGTGGCGGCCGCTGCTATGGGGCCTCATGCAGCTTCGCCCTTCAGTCCCTGTGCAACCCGCCGTCCATTGGCTCCGGAGAATATCGTCATGGGTGACAAACGACGACTAAGCCAGGCGGCTCTGATGAGAAATGGACTACCGACTCCCTCGCCGAGTCTGCTTTACTCGTCTACCGTCCGCTGTTCTGGGCCTTGTCCTTGCGACCTTGCCCTCGACCGAAGAGCAATCTCCGCATATCGGCCTGTTGTATGCGGCCAAGAGGCAAGGTCCGTCAACTGGCTAAGCTGCCGGTACGATGTGAACACACCCTCGTCATTGGAGAAGTTGGAGGTTGTATCGCCTCAACGCTCCCACTTCGAACGCCTCCCGCTCTGTAAGCCCTCATGCAGATAACGCCTGGCTTGCATTGGAGGGGGGCTGCCCCGAGGAAATGAAGCTTCCCGACGAGCTTTCAAACGACCGGGGGCAGGAAGCGTTGTCTAGCTACCTAGATCCGGCAGCGAGTTGTAAGCCGAACGAGTATATATATATAGGCTGAGAAGCCTCCTCTGTTGGATTCGACTTCACCTCCTACTCACTCTAGATCATTCAGCCCAAGAGCATCCATCTCTCTCGACAGCCCTCTACCGCTTCTCGACAATGAAGTTCCCTTCTTTCTTGGCCGCTGGCCTCTTCTCGGCTGTCGCCTTCGCTGGCAAGGACAAGCTTGTCAAGGGTTCGTCCTCGCCGTCTTGACTCTTGATGTCAGCGATCACGCCGACATTTTGCTGACAACCTCCCCACAGGCCCCAAGTTCGAACGTCTTGAGAAGGATAATGCCGTGGGTTTTAATCACCATCCTGCTCAGACCTTCACTTTCTAGAGCTGACATTAAATTAGCTCCTCCTCGTTGTTGATATCCAGGAGGGTCTGTACCAGATCGCCAGGGACTTCGACCCTACTCTGTACCGCGACCAGGCTCTGGGCCACGCTGCTCTCGGAAAGGTCTTTGACATCCCCGTAGTCATGACCACCTCTGCGGATCAGGGTAAGCGGTCACTACCATCCTCAACTCCCTGCTGTAGACCAGGCCACTCCCAAAGGACGCCGCGGTTGGTTGGTCGTACTCATACAAGAACTAACACTTGAAAAAGGCCCCAATGGTCCTCTCGCCCGCGAGATCTTGGACATGTACCCCAACATGCCCCTCGTCCAGCGCCAGGGCGAGGTCAACGCGTGGGACAATGCCGACTTCCGCAAGACGGTTCGCTCGTACAACCGCACGCAGATCATCATGGCCGGCATCACCACCGACGTCTGCACCACGTTCCTGGCCCTGTCCCTGCGCGAGGAGGGCTACTCGGTCTGGGCCAACGCCGAGGCCTCGGGCACCAACTCGGCTCTGGTGCGCGACATCTCCAACGACCGCATGGCCCACGCCGGCGTCCAGATCGTCAGCCTGTTCTCCATCGTCTGCGACCTCATGCGCGACTGGCGCAGCACTCCCGGTGCCAAGGAGGTCATCCCGTGGTTGAATAAGTACTACCCCGTCTGGGGCTGGCTGGCTCGCATCCACGCCGCTGCTGTCACCAACGGCACCATCCTTCCGGGTGAGGATACCCTGATCTGAACGTGCTGGGTTTCAAAGAGATAGCCAGGGATTTGACTACTTCATCCTGGTTCCTAGAATCGGATGTGAGGGCCAATCTTTTCAAAACGAAAGCAAGTATGGCAGGTTGATGGCCGTTCTCTAGCCAGGTAGTGAGGGCAGGAGGGAGATACATGGAGGCAAACCACCATCGAATAGGTAGCCAAGTAGCGTAGGTAGATCACTGAAGACAAGGCCGCTTGGCATCCACCTCACAACTTTCCTCATCGACATTGCCACAGCGAATACAGTTGGCGGTTCAACGGTTCCCACGAAGGAAACCTAACAAGCCAAGGCCTCGAGCAGATTCGGAGCCCTACCTAAAAATAGAGGTCATGTGTATGAAGCTACACGACTAACACGGGACACGAGCCGATCGTCGCCCGGGTAGAGCTGGCGGCGGGCTGGGGACTGTGGCGGTGCGCTGACCTAAATGAGCCTGACTCGGAGTGGCCGTTTGTTGTCAATCAATCAAAATCCTGCGGGTCAAAAACTCGCTCGGTTTCCCAAACCTATTAAGGAGTCAAGGAGTGCAACGTTCCACGGAGATCAACAGGTTGGAGGCTTGATTCGGCGGGTGGCGGCAGTGGGCTCTTCTCGTGTTTTTAAGTCTCCGACCAACGCTATTGTACATAGATTAGAGAGGCTGGTCGATGGGACTTTGGACCTTTACGGGGAAAGAGATGATGATCGCGGAGGCCTTCGGGAGAGACATGAATGTTTGAATGGGGTGACTACATTCAGCGGTGTCATGAAACTCGGGTGTTTTGAAACTCGTGATACAGCTCGCACGGTGGCTACATTGGCGTAAGTGACATCGTACACACAGTGCGCGAGCGGATGGCCAAGTGTGACGTCAACGTCTGCCTGCTTATTTACCAACGTATCTAACTCCAATCTCCAACTCCCGCCAAATAATCTAGTCTACATACAGTGCCTGTACCCTGATTGCAGAACTGTTGGTCCCTATTGATCGATATCGCCGACCCCGGATTATAACGACATCCATTGTCCAACCAAGACCAGCCAGTCCAGGCTTAGCTAGCAGCTGGTTCCAAGTTGAGGTCATCGCCACATGGGGCCGCCCAATCGCCTCAGCCTCACCGCCCGGGGCTCAGGACGGATGCGGTAGGGACCGGCATCGTGCTCCAGACCGGTTCAACAACAGGGTTTGGGGCTGCTATTTGCCAGTTATTGCTTGTGTACTGTACGTGGCTCGGCGAATTGCACGCCAACACACGCCAATGCTGACTAGCATCTACATATGCCCTGTCCGCCTGGACACCCTCGCCCTCTTCGCCTCCGGCTGGCCAGACCTCCGTCCTCGCGTGCAAGTCGATGATGTAGTGGGTCAGGGGTTGGAATCGACCCCCGGCTTGGCTCCATTGTCTTGTCGGTGTCTCTGGGGATCGATGGGATGCTTTCGATCCGTTCATTTAGGCTCGCATGTTCTACCTATCTTATGTCTCAGAGCTCCTTCGTGTCCCGAGCCAGGGTTCCTTCTGTCCTCCATCACTCATGCTTCTGTCCTCCCATCCTTTAAAAGTAATTCTCCGACGTTGCCATTGTGGCCCTGGATCTTGGTTCTCTTATCGCCCTTGGGCCAACACGCCATGATCCCGACTGCGTGGTATTCCTTTGGTGTGGCTACATCATAGCACTCATCGATCGACCGCCTTGTTCCTTGTCTCTATCACTAGTCGCCACCCAATCCCAACCACCCCTCGTCGCGATGACCCTCGTTAAATCCTCTCCCTCCGCCGACCCAGGGCTCACAGTCCCGAGTTTCGTTCCTCCCGAACGGCCGCAATTCAACTCCCAACTTACATCAGATCGACTGCGCGAGAGCTACAGCTTCATTTCTCCGCCCTTCAATATGGGAGGCTGTATCAGGAAAGGCCGGAGATCTGTTTTCAAAGAGGTCGGCTTGGAAGATGACGCCGGTCATCTCTCGTCGTCAATTGCGCCTAGCCCGTCGGGCAACCATCGGCATGTGAAATTCACAACATCAGACAAGGAGAAGGACTTCTACAAAATCACCGGTCTTAAAACCGAATCCCAATCACAAGAGCAAACAGGACAAAATGAACAAAATGAGCAATCGACAGATCAACAGGGTACGGGCCGTACTGACAGGAAGGCATCCGAAACCCGCACAGAGCCCACACACCTATTTCCACTGCCCTCCAAGCCGTGGTATACCAAGCTGGCGAACTCAAAGGGACGGCCAAGGGTAAGAAGCACATCAGGGGGTGCGCCTGGGACCATATCCGGTCTGCAGCGTTTTACCATGCTGGCGATGCTCATCGCCGTTGTGCTTCCAGCATTCAGTTGGCACAACGGACGCTCCACGGTAGAGATCAACGGCGCCGATGCAGGGCCAATTATCAAGCGAGAGAAGAGCCCTACTGACGTCTGCCAAAGATGGGCTCTTCAGGCTGCACTCTTGAACGGCACTCTTTACATGTATGGTGGACGGGCTAGGACGGAGAAACCCCAGGAAAACAACACCTGGAACGACTACTTTATAACACTGGACCTCACCAAGGACTGGGACGTTGACTCTCCTCCCTTGAAGGGTTTAGATAGGCCAGATGGACCTCCCGCGGTGTCTATGGGCTACCTCTGGCACGATTACGACGGCCTCTACCTCTACGGCGGCCAGTTCTCTGACACTCCCTTCGTTGACCCTGGCCCAGAGTCCGTATGGAAGTACTCCATCAAAGACAGCAAGTGGACTGAATTCGAAAACCCCAAGACCTCGGCCGGCAACGAATCCGAGCCCGCCGACCTCCCCGTCCACCGCGCCGCCGAGGGCGCCGGGCTCTCAGTACCGGAGCTCGGGCTGAGCTGGTACTTTGGCGGCCACGTCGACTGGTCCACGACGCCGGGCTGGTCGCAGGACATCGACCGCGTGTACCTCAAGAGCCTCCTCGAGTTCACGCATCCGGGATACGTCAACTCAGGCGTCGACAGGCTCTCGGGCGGCACTGGCGCCGGCGAACAGGGCGCCTTCCGCAACATCACCAAGGGAGGCATCCAGGCGGGCAAGTTCCCCGAGAGGGCTGACGGCGCGCTCGTATTTGTGCCCGGCTGGGGGGACATGGGCGTGCTGATCGGGCTCGCGGGCGGCACGGCCGACAACTTCACACACGACTTCGAGCAGCTCGATGTCTACGACATTGCCAACTCGGAGTGGTTCCACCAGAAGACGTCCGGCGATGCACCAACCGTCCGCGTCAACCCTTGTGCCGTCGTGGCCAGCGCCCCTGACGCTTCGAGCTTCCAGATCTACCTATTCGGCGGGCAGGACTTGCCATATGTATGTTTTGCTGCCAACTATCTCTCTTGACCAGAATGAAAACTAATAGTGTCTGCATAGGGCAACCAAACCCAGTACAATGACATGTACATCCTGACCATCCCCTCCTTCACATGGATCAAAGTCGACCAAAACGACGAAGGCGCGCCAGCCCCGCGCGCCGGCCACTCGTGCGCCATGTACGACGGGCAGATGGTCGTTGTCGGCGGCGTCGGCAAGGAAATCGCCTGTGACAAACCGGGCATGTACGTCTTCGATGCGTCGACGCTTACATGGCGGGATAGTTTCAGCGCCGGCGACCACAAGGACGACTGGCACGCCGACAACTTTGTCGCCGCCGGGTCCTACGGATACAGTGTCCCCAGCGCCGTGCAGAAGGTTATCGGCGGAGGCGAAGAGGGCAGCGCGACGGCGAGCACCCCGGCGGCGGGACCGGCGACGGACGGCCCGTTTGCGACGGGGAAATCGCCCGTCTTCACCATCACGCAGTCCGGGGCCACGGCAACAATCACGCACAGCTCCGGGTCGTCCGACGACGACCATGACGACTCCCCGGGCGAACCGAAACCCGGGCTCATCGCAGCCGGCGTCGTAGCCGGCGTTCTCGGCGCGCTGGCCCTGTACCTGGGCTTCTGCGCCTGGCTGTACCGCCGCCAAGTCGGCGCCTACAAGCGCCACCTCGCCGTGGCAAACCGGTACTCCGGGGCCTCGTCGATGGACCTCACCGCGGCCGGCGCGCGGCGCGGCGACCGCCCGTCCTCGCCCGAGAGCGCCTTCGGCTGGGTGGGCAGCGACCGCGGGCACGCGCTCGCGGAGCCCAAGTGGCGCAGCGACGAGCACGACGACCCCAGCATCGGGAGCTCCAGCGGCACCGGCACCGGCGCCGCCGGCATGCGGAACAGCGACGACACGCGGCCGAAGACGAGCGGGAGCGGGGGCTCGACGGAGGGACTGTTGGAAGGGCAGGAGCCGAACTTCTTCAACGTTGTCATGGGCCCGCGGAGGGCGCTGAGAGTGGTGAACGGGGTCGAATAGGGGATGAGACGAGGACAAAACAGCTGCCGGGACAAGGGCACATATGCGGACGGCAACAAATTTCTTTTAATACGGTGTTGATGGTAAGCTCAGTGGCGAGACGAACAACGACATGAATGATACATGACCAGACGGACAGACTATGGAGACAGGCCACGGCCGGAGCAATCGCTGATACCCCCTTTTCTTCAAAGATATGGAAGTCGATTGTTGGGCACGATTTCTGGGCACTCACGTAATAATCACAACACGAAAGGGTTTTGCTGCATCTCAAATATAATTTATTCATCATATCGTTTGTAAATAATGGAAACAATCTAGGCAGTATCCAAGCCCATCCATTTTTCCTCATGAGAGGAGCCGATGAAGAAACAGTGTAAAGGACATTTAGGTTTCTATACCCAACCAATCCCATATACATCCAGTGCTCCAAAACGCCTCTTTGCCTAAACATGCTTGCTTACTCAGACTCTATCCTAGGATGAAGAGTTTCAAAATGAGGATTCTTCGCCATCGTTACTCCGTCAATTTCTTGAGGTCCTTCTTCGAAATGGTGCTAACAAAGGCTCGGAGAAGGAATTCCCGCCAGACCTTGTTGACCTTTTCGTTCTTCTTCTTCCCCTTCCTATGCTTTTTCTTCTTGTGCTTCTTCCCTTGGCTGTCAGCCTCGGGGTCGTCCTCTGAAGTAGGCTCCCCGTCGGGATCGTCTTGCAGGTCGTCAGAGTCTACCTCCGAATCCTCGACATTGCCGTCTATCGCGTCTAGCTCATCCTCGTATTGGTCTTCATCCTCGTCCAACTCCTCTGTCAACTTGTTCTCGACGTTCTTAGGCTTCTTCTCTTCGCGTTTCCCGATTCTATACGCCAACCTTAAGTAGCTCCTGACGGTCAAGTCTTTCAGCTTATAAACCTTGTCTGTAAAAGTGCTGTACTCGATCTCGTATTTGAACTCATGGGGTTTGGGCCTCGCAATCCTCGGGTCCTTGTCGCTAAAGTCTCCGTTGTGCCAACGAGCTGCGTCGACGGAGTTGGTCATATCGTTGTTGATATAAGTGAGATTGGCAAAGTACTGCGTGTAGCCGGTCAGGGTGAAAGGCTGGGCGAAGTATGCGGGGCCGGGCCCCGAGCCTTTAGAGGGTGCAGGAGGGATGACAAGCTGGGGGTTCTTAGGCTTCTTCTTCTTTCCCTTCCTATCCTTCTTCCTCTTCTTCTCAGCTTCGAGGTCGCGCTTCAGCTCCAGGCGGACTTGTTCATTTTCCTCGTCCTCTTCGTCAACCCAAGATTCAGAGTTTGTCGGCGGTATATAGGCGTTGGCGTCAAATTTATCAAGCCACACAGGGGCATCCTCGAGGCCTGTGATGTTGTACTCGATGACACGAATGGTGGGGAAAAAGTTGGGGACGACGCTGGGGCTGATGAAAGACAGCTGATACCGCTCGCCGTATTTGCCGCCAATCTTATCGAGGCCCTTCTTCTTCTTTCCCTTTCTCTTCTTTCTGAGTTCATGTGCGCCATCGTCATTGTCGCCATCATCCTCATCATTGCTAGAGCGGTCCACAGCACGCGCGACGGAGCCAGGAAGACCGGCCCAAGACTCCCTGAGCTCCTGTAGATAATCGCCCTTGGAAACAACGGAGAAGTCCTCTTCAATTGAGCTTCGGGATGGCGGGTCCTGCCCATAGAAGCTCAGATCAATTTCCTTAGTATCTTGAAGCAAGAAATGATCGATATTCATGTGGCCGTAGACGGCGCCTGTGACGACATCGCGGAACTGCTTAAGCCATAGCGTGTACTTCTGCCAACACGTCTCGTCCCAATTCTGCTTGCTGTCGGTTCGGGCGGGTGGGACATGGCCGATGAGAATAGCCTTCATGCCGCGCTCGCGAAGGCGCTCCAACTGGATGCTCAACCATTCGAGGTGCTTGAAGCCTGGTTCGGTGGGTTCGGCGCAGCCATCAACTCCGGCATTGCGGTCGAAAAAGTACATGGTGTTGAGGCTGAAGACGGAGAGCTTGTTAGGGATCACCTCGACCTCGAACCAGCCGCCGAAGCCGAAGGAGTGGCGCTGCTCCTCTGGGATGAAGCGGTGCCAGATGTCGCTGTAGGCCCGAAGCCACTTATTGGGCCCCGGGTAGAAGATGTTGTGGGGAAGAAAGTCATTGTTTCCGAATGTGGGAATGACGGGGATGGCGAGCTGACCGTTGTCGGAGAAGGTGTCGACAACCTTTTGTGAGACAAGTTTGTTGGTGCCCAGGACGTCGCTCGTGTTTCGCGGTATCTTCTCGTCACTGTCGTGGCGGGCAGTGTCGCCGGTCCAGACAACGAAGTCGATTTCGTCCTTGAGGTGCTCGCGGATCCAGTCGAGGGTGCCGTCGACGAGGGATAGAGGCGAGTCGCAGTCGGTGGTCTCGGCGCCGAACGTGCCGGCGGCGCCCTTTTTTCGGTGGCAGGCGATGCCTTGATCGGTGGAGGAGTGCGCCTTGTAGAATTCGTCGGGATGGAAGTCTAGAGTTTGAGGTTGGGTAAGAATTGAGTTTGTGGCAAAGAGCGATTACACGCCATGCTGCGCGCCGTTTGACGCACCCAAGGAAATGGAGACGATGACACCACACCACACCACTTTCCTGGAGGCAACTGGGCGGCGCGCAGAGTCCCACAGGCAAGGCACATGCGATGCGACAGCACACACACGCACACCAAATTGAAGAAGAAAAAGACGTACCTGTAATATGCAGGAATTTGCCCTGCAGCTTTCGAGTCTGTTTCTGGTGCGCATGTAGCGGCAGGGTCACGGAGGAAGCTGCATCGTCAGGCTCCGCGGCGAGTCCTCGTTGATTGGCATCCAGAATTGGCGACGAGATGGCGGCACGGAACAGAAGGGCGGCCGCGACCAGCAGCCGGGCGCCTGAAGTCGGCATTTTGGTGAACGCAGAGGCCTGCGCAGGATGTGTCCGATTCTCTCTTTTGTATGTGTGTTCTGCTTCTCGTTACCCCCTTTCGAGAGCGAACGCGATGGCGACCTCAAGAGTCCTTCCGGAAAGGAAGTTTGTGGAGAGTGGAGGTCCTGGTGCCCGAGAGAAGGGTACGTGGGCAAATGATTGTCAAGGCGCAATAGCGAGGCAAGGAAGGCGCGAGGATTGATTGGAAAGGGAAGCAGTTTCCGCACAGGCAGGTACCCGGGAAGGCGGCAGACAATTGGTAAGAACAGGCGTCACTGTGCAGGCGGTGGCAGGTGTGAGTGAGCCTGTGAGGTCATTCCCCGTGAATAATGCCAGGGTCCTGTTGAGTCGCAACGGCGAATTACTGGCAAACACGTCTCGTTTCCAGCCAATGGTAACGCGCCGTCGTTGGATGGTAAGAAAGGGATGAAAAGACTCCACCAGTCGGTGAAGGTCGCTTGTTAGTCTAGGTCCTTGTCCAAAGCCTGATGACGGAAAGAATAAGGTCTCTCTTCTGTTGCTAACGGCGTGAGCGACCAAGAGGTAGGGCAGAGGGAGGAGAGATACTGTATGTAAGCACTGGGCTTGGATGAACGTCCAACATATACTTACATCCATCCCTCTGCATCTGCCCCTGCCCCTCCCCCTCATTGTCCCCCAAATCCAGCCTGTGTGGTGTGCTCATGCTGGCACGCGCCTGACGATGCTGAATGACGAGCCCTCCGCCTTGCTACCGGCTGTGAGTCTACGCCCGTGGGACACCCCCAGACAACAAGCACTTACACCGTCGGGGAGCCAATCTTAGGAGCGGTGGGATACACGTGTGTCCAAGGAATGGCAGCCAGATGGCGGCGGGAAAGCGGGCAAGGTTGGCGGGTGGGAGGGCCGCAAAGCATTCACATTCACATCCAGTACAGTGGGGTGACAAGTAACAACTCTGGGCACACGACCAGTTCTCGAATGACCTTTGCCTTGTGCAGAGAAGTCCTAATATTTTCAGACCTCGCTCCTGTGCCACCGCGTCTGTCTCTGCTTTGATGGTCATAACTGTGTCAGTCTCTATCACTTCCTCACCGAACAAACATGCAAGTACAAAGCATGTTGGACGTTGCGTCATTCTCAGGGTCCAGACCTGAAGAGGTGCAGAAGGGGGCCGAGACCTGCAGCTGTGGTCATCAAGGTGCCGGCGCCTACCATTTCAACTACTATATACGAAGTAGTGAGTTACCTGAAGTAAATCAGGCATGTCACAATGCGTAGACTCCATCATCGTCCCATCATATAACCATCTTACTGATCCCGCGCGGGGTTGAGTTGATCACGGCTGCCTTTCAGCGTCACCCGCCGCCGTAGGTGTCAAGTGTGCCCCCTTGGATCTCGGAGCCTCATGACGCTCCCTGTTGACCACGTTTCCGTGTCAGACAGCGGAGAGAGCACTCCCGGCCACTACTAGTATGGAGGCGTGGTCACACTTACTTAAGGCGGCCGTCAAACCTTTTGGCCTATGGTAGAACCATCCGGACTGTCATTCGGGGCTCGACTGAGTCTTCCCCAGATATTGAGTCCGGGGAAACTCGGTCCTTCCGATGGAGAGTTATCACTAACAAAGTGACCTCGTACAGCGCTGCGACAGGGCATCCACTGCGCTGCACCGCATGTCCAGACCGCTATAGGTTAGGTCGGTCAGCGGGTGCTTAGTGGGGGCCCGCCGGGTCCCCCACCGTTCCCAAAAAGGATCATTTTTCTTTCCTCACGCGTCCGACTTTTCTTCTCCTTCATCACGCAACACTGTTCCTCACCAGCGCGACTCTTCCAAGTCAGCGTCTCGACCGCCTCCGTTCGTTCCCACAGGCGGTCATAATTACGAGGGACTCCGTTGCTAGACTAATTAATTTGCCCTTGTTTGAGGGAGGTTGTACGCTTATGTGTGACGGCTTCCTATGGTTTATCTGTGGCAACATACCAAATGCTTGAATCCCCCAGTGTTTTTTTTGGTTAGCTCATCTGCAGTTGAACCTCGCCCACCCTATACCACATCCCTGTTTTTAGGTACAAGACAACACCAACGTGTTAATAATACATCTTTGGGGAATTCATACGAATATTGGGCTCGAGCATTGTTTGAACCTTTGAGACGTCTTGCTCTGTTGTCGCACCCTCTGTCAACCATCTCTGGTTGTGTCCTTGGGGGTCATCTCTATATTTTCATCCTATTTGACCTAAAAGCCAACAAACGTCGGCACGTTGAACAGAACACTTGCAGCTCATTATATAGTCACTCGACATCTGCTCTCCGGTCTGTCTCAACGTACCATGGCCACTTTTAAAATGTACAGTATTCAAATACTCATCAAGATTGGCCGAGTTTAATTTGTGCTCGTAAACATGTCTTAATTGATTACAAAACGAGAGTCCTCACTTCCGTTACAAAACCGCGTAACTACCCGCAAAAGCGCCTGAAACCGATAGTCTTGGTAACGCGTGTCAATGTTCATGCCGTGACAGTTGAAAGGCCATGAAGAAGTTCACGTACATTTGTTTGACCCAAAACTCATGATATTCCACGTCGAACCTGCACCCAAGGTTGTCTGATCTACAGGAAAGCGACGTCCTTCGCTTGCGGCAAAGACTTCGCAAATTCTCCCAGAACGTTATTGCCCAGTCTATCCAGCGCCTACATGACCTATCGTCGAGGAGGAGGGTTGAATCCAGGGGGGCCACCACCAGGGTTGAAGCCTGGAGGAGCGAAGGGAGCATTTCCAGGGAATCCAGGGGGTGGGAAGCCACCAGGGAATCCAGGAGGGGGGGCTTGAATATGGTTAGACAATCTTTCGGCGTATTGAGGATAGGAAAACATACCACCTCGGCCACCAGGAAAACCAGGGGGGGCTCCAGGGAAACCAGGGAAGCCAGGAGGAGGAGCGCCGCCAACACCAGCGGCAGGGCCCTGTCAAAGTTAGCGAGTAACTCGGAAAATATGATATAGGGAATCGTACAGCTAGGGACGGAGGAGCAGCGCCTCGGCCAGCAGGGCGAGCGACACCGGGACCCGCAGCCAAGGCAGAAGGAATTCCACTAGGAGCACTCTTTCCAAGTCTCGCGCTGGGATCGGTGGGAGGAGGCGACTCGACGGAGAGCGAGATGATGTGAGCACCGCGGACAATCGTCAGGCCAAGAGTTCGCTTCTCCTCAGACTCGATCGTTTGCGCGGAGGAGCCAGAGGCGCCGGGGGCAGCAGGCTTGTTCTGCTTGCGCTTGACACGTCGGAACTCTTCGGTATCGGCAAGAACTAGGTTCATGTGCTATTACATGTTAGTGCTGAGGCAGCTGGAGGCGGCTCAAGTGAGGTTACCTTATCGAAGGCGAGCATCTGGCCGGTCATGGACCTGCCGTCGTTGAGAGTTACCCGCATCCGCCAGTTGATCTACAGTAGCCATGTTAGTATTCGATAGACAGCCTGCGAAGGATCTGACGTGATAGCCATCATCGCATCGGGGGAAGACGTACGTAACCGGCCTATATAAAGTCACAAGCTGATTAGCATCCAGATCAACAACCAGCATTTGACGCGTGGGGTAGAGCGGGCTGGGGACACGTACCATTTTCCCTTGCTTGTTCGACATCTTGTTTGGGGTGTTGAGGACGTGCTTACGCAGTGCCTCAGATGTTCAAAAATTGGTATGTGTACACGGAGCTGTTGCGCGACCGTGACGACCTTCAATGCTTGGAGCTCTGGAGGTGAGGATGAGGACCAAAATCTGCGGAGCCTGATGCGAAAGGCTGAAAGGTACCCGGATAAAGTACCGCCTGGAGCTAGGCGATTTTCGGACAAGCATGGCCCCACATTTGTGCTTGGGTCGCTTGAGGGCAGACAAACCCTCGAATTTTCGAGCTTCACAAAATTCACAATCCACTCTCCACCAACTTTGCGATCTTCGACACTTCAACTATCCCGTCGACGACAACAACCGAAGCCATGGCCGCCGAGAAGTCTAGCAACCCCATGCGGGAGCTCAAGATCCAGAAGCTTGTTCTGAACATTTCCGTTGGTGAATCTGGTGACAGACTCACCCGTGCCGCCAAGGTGCTGGAGCAGCTGTCCGGTCAAACCCCCGTGTACAGTACGTCTTCGAATCATTGAACCATGGCAAAGCAAGTCGATCTAACTCTCCGACCAGGCAAGGCCCGCTACACCGTCCGAACCTTCGGTATCCGACGTAACGAGAAGATCTCTGTCCACGTCACCGTCCGAGGCCCCAAGGTAAATTGACAAAACATTTGTGCGATGGACGCAACCGAGCACTGACAATCCATCAAGGCTGAGGAGATCCTCGAGCGTGGCCTCAAGGTCAAGGAGTACGAGCTCCGCAGACGCAACTTCTCCGAGACTGGAAACTTCGGCTTCGGTATCAGCGAGCACATCGATCTCGGTATCAAGTACGACCCCTCTATCGGTATCTACGGCATGGACTTCTACTGCTGCATGACCCGACCTGGTGAGCGTGTCTCCCGCCGCCGCCGTACCAAGGCCAAGATTGGCTCCAGCCACAAGATCAAGCGCGAGGAGACCGTCAAGTGGTTCAAGTCTCGCTTCGATGGCATTGTCCGATAAACGGGTTCGGTTCTTGTCTTTCACGGATGGTCACGGCGAATATTAGGGGAAAATTACATGGGCATGTATATCTTGTTGCCTTTGCATCAGCCGACTTGAAATTGAGTCGAGCTACGGCCTCAGAGACCGACCGGCGCCTCTGCCGGCTTTCCAGTATTCACTGTTGAATGTGATAAGACGCCATTCTTGCCTGACAGGCAGCACTTCATTTGATCTTGCTCCCCCGACACTTGAAACGTCTGCACGACCGAGCCTCCTACTCCTGTTGCCGTCCATCCATTTATCCGAGATTGAGAGCTTGCGTGTATTTTCCACACCCACTGCGTAGAGGCGGAGTTGGCTTTGGGCGGGCGCCATCCATGGGCGTTGACCGCAACTTGTGTCGAGAGTTGTACTGTCCGAGCTGTATACTTAGACTATGCTATGTCTGATCGGGCTGAGAACTCACCTCGATTGCACTCAACTCCCCTGACCCCGAACTTATTACATCCAACTTACTATGCTAGACATAGACCTAACACACCGCACAGTTAAATGCGTCGCTGCGTCGCTGCGTCGCAACAGTTCTTTCGAATACTGTTATGGCAGCAGTGTAACTGGAACAACTTCCTCCACGATTGAAGGCGCGGCAATGCTAGTAAATACATGTAAAGAGGTCTATTGTGAAGAACAAAGACAATCCTAGCGAGTTATGCTATTCGGGCTGTATGATGAACATTTCTAGTGTCCCAGTATTCACGAGTGGTACAGTTGGCTCCAATTGGAGACCCTCCCGACAAAGCGGATGAATTGTCCTTGTTTATCACTATCCCACAGGCCCTTATATAGTTGTGCTATTCGGGCTGTGCTATATATCTATTCGGGCTGTAAACTCACACTTACCGTGTCGTTCATTTTATCGCATTCCCGATTCCCTATGCTCTATTTAGTGCCCTGACTCCCTGACTCCCTGACGCCTAAACTCCACAACGCTCTAACATCCTGATGCCCTAATGCTTTAGACCTATCTGCTCTATCATTATTACTATCACAGGAGAGAAGACACAGTGAAGCCCCAAATAAGCATGTAGCATGTGATATACAGCCCGAATAGCACGACTCTATATATATCGGGGGCGATGAGCAACCAACAAGCCGAGTTGGTTAGTCCTGGACATGTGTTGGGGCCTGAGGTTGTGGGAGCGCTGACGAGGGCCACAACTCTGAGCATATCTACTGCAGTGGTGACGATGCTGAGCATGACTCCCACCTCGGGAGTAGTGGAGGTTCAGTGGTCTATGGTTCGGAGGTTTGTGCAGGAGGCTGGGCTGCGATCGTTTTTGGTGAAGCGACTGGCCCATGATGATATCAACCACTTTGGGGTGGACCCTACTCGCCGCCGTTTGTTGATGGATGGTTAATTGGGAAGCAAGGACAGTGAATCACGAATAAAAAAAACAGGCAGCGATATGAGATTTGGTGGTACGCCCTAGCTACTTGGGAAAATTGTTCATCCTATTTCGTCCCTCCCCGCCAGTTTTTGCAGTGGTTTTGGAGGACCTGCCAATTTCTTCATCTCGCTTGAGTGCACACAACACCAACCACTCGGCTTATCGTCTGACTGCCTCTAGCCTGCCACCTTCACCTATGCACCATTCACCCACATGCCCGCAAGAAACCGCCTGAACGTACACTCGGCAAGGTGCTGAAGCCACTGCACCCGTTCTTGCATTTCTCCCCCACCAGTGGCGCCTCCAGAACCGAACAATATGGAGACTGTCGATCAAGGTGCTGAGTTGCGAGATGACTCCTTGGCCCCTGACGACGAACATCGCACTCCATCTCCATCCTCCGCATAGATCGAGATAATCGACATCCCTGGTATACCCCTCTAGTCGGAAGCCACCCACCTGGAAGGAAATGACATGGGGGACATGCCGCCACCAAAGCGACAACGAACTGAGGACCGTGGTCCGCAGGACCCGCGACAATCGAGCATTGAGGCAGAGGATAGCTTGGAGAAGTACTCGTCTCGGCATGAGTCTAACTGAGGATGGGTCGAGGGTGTCGCCAGAACTGCCGCGGAGACCTAACGTCTTACCTATGAGGAGAAAGACAAGAGCGTGAGGGCCGGGAGCGATGAGAGAGTCAAGTTGGAACCGCCCCCCCCCCCCCCCCCCCCCCCCCTTCACATTTTGTGATGCCAATACCCAAACCGACATCTCATGACCGGGGCAGTTGCTGCCTGGAACTGGGGAAGACACCTTGATGGCGTACACTGAGGGGAATTACTACACCTGGATATTTCGACCCTCTCAAGCAATCAGCCCGCAGACCTCCACTCACTGCCGCAGTACGAGGGAACTAACTCACCAGAATCTGGAGGGAGACGTGTGTGCTTGACCCCTCCACTCCTGAAGTGGACGAAACCATGAGGGTGAGACAGGTGGATCGACAGACGGTGGTGGTGCACGCGCTCACTCGGGCTTGTTCCCCTCGCTCCGAAATAAAGAAGACCAACAAGTGCCTGGGCCGCATGGGCCTACCTGGTGGCTATCCGAGACAGAAGGCGATTCAACAAGTGTGTAAACCAACGAAATCCGACACCATACCTGACAGCCTGTTCAACTCGGCTTGCCGACTGATCACTGAATCTGGTGCCTCTCAACCTGGCCTTGGCAGCTACTATCATCAACTTCGACATGGAAGGGCGCCAGTGGGACCTAGAGGTACCAGATGGAAATAACTCGCGGGTCCCGATTGGACCTGTGACCTTGGCTCAGTTCATTCTTTATGAGTTGCTTTATGAGTTGTGCTATTTGGGCTGTGCTAGTCTATATCTATTCGGGCTGTAAACTCACACTTAGCGTATTATTCACTTTATCGCATTCTTAATTCCCTATGCTCTATTTAGTGCTCTAACTCCCTATGCCTAAACTCTATAATGCTCTAATATCTTAATACTCTAATATTCTAATGCTTTAATGTCTAACATCCTAGCGCCCTAGTGCCCTAATTGCTCTGATATTATTTATAACAAGACTGTATTTAAGGAGAAGATAAGAGTGAATGTCGAGTCAGGCACGTGATGTACAGCCCGACTAGAAATATCATACAGCCCGAGTAACACGACAATTACAATTACAGTCATTACATTCATTTAACCACTACGGCATTGCAAGCAAGAGCGCTCGTCGAAGCAATTGCTGAGGGTCTGGTATATAAGGCACCAAAGGGAAATATCGCGTGCGGGCCCGGCCCAGCCAGGTCAACCTCGGGGAAACGTGACGGCATATTGATCACAACAGCATTTTCAGCTGCAACAGAGCTTTCTTGAGGAAATCAAGTATGTGCATTTTATCAACTCCCACTGTGAGACTGGTCTCGGATCAGAGTCGCACTATCTGCTAGGCCTTAGTAGTTAGTGCTAGGTTGTGAGATTCTATGTTAACCCCCTAATGCCTTGACCACTGTCCAAAACCTCTCCTCGCCCGCTTGGGTACGTACCAAAGGTACAATCTAGCGGCAGAGCCTCATAAATACTAAGTCACAATTCCTCACAAAGGTAATATGAACAAAAGGAATCGAGGGCGTTCATTGAGTTTTATGCTCTATTTTACAAGTGGCAATACGACAGGCGGCGAATCTCCCTCAACTCATCCCGTCGCTCCGTCAGGCGCAATCCCTCGACTATTCCCTCCGCAAGAGGGAAAAAAACAACTACAGTACTTCGGTATAGACAGCAACATCCCCAAAAGCCCCCATTATGCTCCGCGCATGATGCTTTTGATTATGGTTTAAGCCAGGAAGCTCTTGATGAAGGACTGGGTCACGTCGCGGAGCTTGGCCTCGAGATCCTTGCTGAGGGCACCCTCCTTGTCGATGGTGGCCAGGAGCTCAGACTCGTTGGTCTTGAGGTGGGCAAGGTAGTCGGACTCCCAAGTGAGGATCTTGTCGACGGGGACGTTGTCGAGGAAACCGTTGACACCGGCGAAGATGAGGGGAACCATCTCGTTGACGGCCATGGGAGAGTACTGCTTCTGCTTGAGGAGCTCGGTCAGACGCTCACCACGGTTGAGGGTCTGCTTGGTGGCGGCATCCAAATCGGAACCGAACTGGGCGAAGGCGGCAACCTCACGGTACTGAGCCAAGAACAGCTTCAGGGAACCAGCGACCTGCTTCATGGCCTTGACCTGCGCAGCGGAACCGACACGGGAGACGGAGAGACCGACGTTGATGGCGGGTCGGATACCCTTGTAGAAGAGCTCGGCCTCCAGGAAGATCTGGCCATCAGTGATGGAAATGACGTTGGTGGGAATGTAGGCGGACACATCACCGCCCTGGGTCTCAATGATGGGAAGGGCAGTCATGGAACCACCACCAAGCTTGATGTTCATCTTGGCAGCACGCTCGAGAAGACGAGAGTGGAGGTAGAAGACATCACCGGGGTAAGCCTCACGGCCGGGGGGGCGACGGAGAAGCAGGGACATCTGTCGGTAGGCCACGGCCTGCTTGGACAGATCGTCGAAGATGACCAGAGAGTGCTTGCCATTATCGCGAAACCACTCACCTAATGTAGCACCTTTTCAAAGTAGTTAGTATTTGATGCTAGAGTTGTCTGAATGTCTAAATGTTGTTGTAGATCATGTGAAGCGTGAACAGTCTCGAGATGGCGTGGGCGATGCATCATGAAGCAGGAAAGAAAGTGATCTCAAGGAAAGAAGGAGAACTCAAGGAAAGAAGGACCAAGAGAAGGGTTAAGCATACCAGTGAAGGGAGCGAGGTACTGGAGAGGAGCGGCCTCGGAGGCAGTGGCAGCGACGATAATGGAGTACTTCATGGCGTCGTTCTCCTCGAGGGTCTTGACAAGCTGGGCGACGGTGGATCGCTTCTGGCCAACGGCGACGTAGATACAGTAAAGCTTCTTGGACTCGTCGTTTCCGTCGTTCCATCGCTTCTGGTTGAGGATGGTGTCGAGACCGACGGCGGTCTTGCCAGTCTGACGATCACCAATGATCAACTCACGCTGACCACGGCCAATGGGGACCATGGCGTCGATGGACTTGAGACCAGTCTGGACGGGCTCGTTGACGGACTGGCGAGGCAGAATGCCGGGAGCCTTGAGCTGGGCACGGCGCTTCTCGGTGGTCTTGATGGGGCCCTTGCCATCAATGGGGTTGCCGAGAGCGTCGACGACACGACCGAGCATCTCGGGACCAACGGGGACATCCACCTTTGGTTGCGGGTTAGCCTTCGTCACGATGGACTAGTGTGCAACGGCTTGCAATCGAAGGTGAAGCTTACAATCTCGCCGGTACGCCTGACGGTCTCACCCTCCTTGACGAGACGATCGGAACCGAACAGCACAACACCGACCTGGCCGGCCTCGAGGTTCATGCACATGCCCTTGACGCCAGATGCGAACCTACAGCTCGTTAGCTTCCAGGTGAACCGTCATGTCGTTCCAGATTTCGCTCATAACATACTCGACAAGCTCCTCAGCCTGGACGTTGGCCAAGCCGTGCACACGGGCGATACCATCACTAGAGAAAATGTCAGTCGAGTTGACCCCCAATTGCGTTTCCCAATGCCCCATAATGGACGAGCTTGCTCGAAGCCAGCTGTGTCCGGGTTCCGGGTGCTCTCGAAGCTCCACATACCCGATGGAGAGGACACGGCCAGTCTCGGCGAGACCGGACTCCTCCTGGATACCTCGAATTCGCTGCTCGAGGATGGAAGAAACCTCGGTAGGAGCGGCCTTGGCGTCGGAGGCGTAGGATCGGACAGCGTTGAATGCTGCGGGTGCGGCATTTCGAGTCTGAGGCGAAAAACAAGTTAGCCGAAGCCCGAAAATCCTACGGCCAGGCGGGTATCGACAGCAGCAGCAAACAGCTTTAAAAAGCTAATTGGATGTATTGGATGATGGTCCAACTATCCAATTGAGCTCCCACGATGTTTTGCCGATGGATACACGATGTTTTGGGGCGGGGGTCGATGGTCGACGGCCGTGAGGCCGGTTCGGGGCTCGGGAGCACACTTACCGCGGCGACTCTGCCAGCAGCAGAGACGGCGCCGACGGCGCGCGTCGACTGTCGGAGGGCGTTCCGGAACATATTAAGAGAGGCACGGGAGGTTTTGGAGATGAAAGGAGAGCAATTGCAACAAGGTGCAATTGGAGGGAGGGGAGATTGGGGAGTTGTAGCTGCCTTTGCGGGAGAGCAAATGGAGATTTTTGAGAAAGGACAGTGATGGAGAGCAGAGTCTGTCTGAGGGAGAGAGTGGGGCTCAGCTGGTCCGACCGCCCAATCAGGGCCCACTGCGCGGTTTTGCCTGGAAATCCCGAGGCAGCCTTAACAATTATTTAGCTTATTGTTAGCGGCTCCCATTTCGGAGCTTCACTTCGTCAGCCGAGGCCACGTCCGACAAGGCCGTCGGCCAACCGGACGACGAGTTGCGGCGACGCGGCACTGGCAATTGGGCATAACAGATCTGTTTTAGAGATTTGGCCATTGCGTCTGGAGAGATCCGGGGACCAGATAAGGCCTCGCTCCTGGTGCAGCGTTGCCAGCGCCGACCGCATCTCTAGCAACTCCCGCACCTCCGACCGACCGGCATTACCCGGGTTGGCATAGGCATGTTAGTGCCTGAGAAATGCGGTGCGCAACAGCGCCAGGGATCTTGCACAGCTTGGCCCAACGACAAGGCAATTCGCGGTGGGACCTGTCGCTGGCATGGTGACCAGCGGCTACGGCCGTCAGCCCCGGGCCCAAGGACGTCCATGGACAGGGGCGACCACGCTAGTATCTCCACGTCAGTCCTGTCTGAGTGGGAGCTGGGTACCTGAATTGTCCTTTGTCTGATCTTAAAGTCAACCTGCCCTTTCACGTTTGTTTGAGACTGTTGCCACCTTGTCTTGCTGCCGTGGCATAGATGCGCAGTGATGCACTGCTGAGGACTAGATGAAGCCCACTACCATCAAGCCTGTTGGTATTATTGGTAGAAACGTCCTTTGATGGGATAGGTGCTGCTGCTGGCTGGCTGGCTAAATTAGACTGGGCTATCGAGGATGCTAGAGGGCATCACCCTGCTCTTAGTGTTACTTTGAGGGTTATTGATGTGCTGGTGGATAGTGTGGCTGCTACCTTCCTCGACAGCTTATTGACCTTACAACCTATCTTCTCAAAGTTGGAAGATGCCAATGCTATCGTCACTAAAGACGACGTCAATACGGTCACTATGGCCCTTTAAGAACGGTACCTATCCAATGTGATTGAGAGGACATCATCCAGGCTGATGTAGCCTTAGAACAACAGAGTTGCAAGGTTTATATCCAGCTTGGCGGACCACCAACTTCGCAAGGAAGCAGTCAACCAATCAGCACTGTCTGCCCCTAGCTTGCGGACGGCACTTGACTGTGTGCAGCGAGCCCAGAAGGTCACGAGGGACCGAGCCAGGTTGGCTCAGGATGAGGCCGACCGAATGCGAATGGAGAGGTTGGAGCGCTTCGTGTCTCGCTAGATGGGAATGTCCACAGATGAGATTGTAGCTGGACAGATTGCCGAGAAGTTGGCTACTGATGCTGGACATTATTGTCAGACAAGCCACCTGGCAGCGATGTATACTGGGGTGTCTGGATCGTTTCCAGCCTGGAACCCCATGACGACCTTTGCTGGCCCGAAACACACCCCCTCCCCTCAGCAAGTTCGGTTCGCCCTACCCCCACCTCAGCCCTCCTCTCAAGCGCCTTAAACTCGCCCTGTCTAGCCCAGCTCAGGGTCCTGGAACCAGCAACAGGCGTACCATCGAAATGATACCGAGTCACAGAACGGACAAGCTACTATTGCCCCCCTAATACCCTAATGTTCATTTTATATAGCCCTAACTTTCTTCTTTCTTTCTTCTTTACACTCAGACACCTTGCCTGGGGGTCTAGTGAGGACCGAGCCAGGCTGCGATGTGGTGCCCAACCCTCTGGTAGTTCTCTACGAAAATATGCTCGTTCCTGGGAACATAGCGAAAGTCAAAGAACTTCTATACAATCTCTTATCTGTTGCGTTTAGAACGGAGCAGAACCTAACCAGTCGGTTTAGAGACGAGGGCAGGCCGTTTGAAGCTACGTTAAGCGAAACCTGTCGAAGACGTATCCATTAACTCCCCTAAGTTACTAACGGCTAGCAAATGAGGGGCCTGCTCAACCTCACATAAAAGCCAATGCGAATTTGGGACTTGAACAATAGAGGCATCAGGGCTTCAGGGCATCAGGGCTTCAGGGCTTCAGGGCTTCAGGGCTTCAGGACAGACACCATCCTGGCGTCAGTCGCGGTCGTGGTGCCCATCACCACTCGACTCATTCTCGCCAAGGGGACTATCAGATCAGCCTGGATTGTCGCCATCTGCCCCTTTAGTACCCCAACATGGGAGCCTGATCGAAGCTCCAGACATGACTCCATGACCGCCCAGTCACCACTTCGCGGAATGACCCCTCGAATCAGGCCCAGCAACTTCCGTCAAGTGTCGTCATCCAGCAGATTCTTCTGTATCTCTATGTGTCGTGCTCCCCATTCATCAGATGTGACGTCCACCTCCTCAATACTGACAACTTTTGAGGCAGGCAGAAGGGGTGGTGGTCGAATTCCCAACTGCCCTAGTCGACTCTCTCTGGCGGCTGTCTCCAACTTAGTCTCCATGCCCTGATTCCCTGCCATCGAAATGTCAATTCGTCTGCCAAAAAATACAAGTCCTCAATTGGTATCTTCAGACGGGCGATGGCCTGGATGCGATCGTCGCTTCGAATTCGCAGCTGCTCCCGGATGTAGGGGGTCAGTCCCCTATCTGGCATGAATGTCGATGTATGTAGTTTGACCTCTTCCACCGACCCATATATCCTGACAGCGCGCCACTCATGAACCGGTACCTCAGTCACATCGTCGAACACAGGTCCAACCATTTCCGCTCCTTCAGTCAATGCCACCAGTGGATGCTTTCGCTGTGGTCGCCAGTAGACTTCTGGGGGGGAGAGGTCCACCAGGCGAGGGGGGTTGAAAAGAGGTCTCCAGATGGATAGGAACGGCGTAGGGACTCCCAGAGCCTGTATTGTGTTTGCTCTGCCGAAGTAAGATGGGAGGCTAATAGTTTTAATATCATTGAGGAGGCAGATCTTGTGAAGTGACGGCGAAGGGGCTCGGGCATTATCTACATCTCTTGGCCATACTTTATCGTCCCCGGCATTGAAACGGGTAGCAGTTTGAATTGCATAGCGGCGTCTATCTTTACGGCCTGTAAGACGATCTGACCTACCAGGTCCCTGGCTCGTGTCTCATTCAAAACTGTCCTGTCGATGCCAAACTGGTCGTTCCGCTCCCTGTCCCTTGCGAGCTAATGGCTAGTGAACCTCAATGGGTGTATGTACTGCGTCAACCGATTGCATTCGGCGAACCTCAGGAGGTGGGGGAAATAAAGAAGAGTCGTGCTATTCGGGCTGTATGGTATTTCTAGTCGGGCTGTATATTATATACTATATGCTTATCCAGGCCTTTATTGTATCTTCTCTCTTATGATAGTCTCGCTAATAATAATAATAAAGTAGATAGAGTATTAGGAGTGTTAAAGCGTTAGGGAGTCAGGGTATTATTACATTTAAAGTATTAGAATTGTGTTAAAGCGAATAATATAGTAAGAAGGGCAAGAATATTAGGTTTATAGCCCGAATAAAGATACAGTACAACCCGAATAGCACGACTCAATTGTAATCCGTAAAAAACCCTGTTCTATCCCTCAAAGCTGTGCCTTTTTATTTCTTTAATTAATCCATCTATCAATCTATCGAAATTGCCTTTAATGGTGCATCGCACCGTTGGGGGCCTGCCTTTTGCGCGATGCAGCTAGTTGAACAGCGGTCCTATCAGCGGCCTGGACAAAGTCTTAAAGCCCTAGCAGAGTTTCAAGCCCAATAGTCTCAAGCCTTCATGATATAGTCTCAAGCATTTATGACATTATTTCTAGGCCAGGCATTTGATTGAAAGCAACATTATTACCCCCTAGCAGTAAATCAGTACAGTCTCGGGACACTATTCCCGGCACAATATGTACACGCCTAGCATCATATCTCGAGCTCTGTCCAGAACCCTATGGGGCTGTAGCGATGTCGGCTGTGGCGCGTGTCCCCGCGAAGCTTCTCCAATTGTGACATCATGTTAATGTCAGCTTCAGCACCAACTTCGCCAATAACACTTCAAGTTTGCGCAGTGCGCGCAGTGGCGACTACAGGTATTAAAGCTCGTTGACCCTCAAAGGATCATTTCAGGGCTTCTACATCTCTCTTTATTGCTGAATTCCTCCAACCCGTCCACCCAAAAGAACCATCACTCCACCCTCATCCGTCCAAACACCCCTCTCGCCTCCCAAGATCGAGAGCTTTCTCCTTCACTGCTACGCTCCGGACATGTCGACGGACGGCGCCGCGACAAACATGTCTGCAGCTACAAAGGACATTCTTTCTCGCGCCCGGCGGATGATACCGCCGATGCTGGAGAGTTTCCACAAGGGTTCGTCGGGTGCCTTGCGCCCCGGAGCGATCAGAACGTCGTGTACTGACGCCCGCAGGCCAGCTGGGACGGGTGGCCGTCATTGGAGGCAGTGAGGATTACACGGGCGCGCCATACTTTTCTGCCATGGCGAGTGCGAGGCTGGGCTGTGATATGGTGCGTGTTGCTTGCTTGGCTTCCTCGGTTGTTGTATCGCTCACCATATCTTCCAGTCCCACGTCATCTGCACGCCCGCCGCCGCCGCCGTCATCAAGACGTACTCGCCGAACCTCATGGTCCATCCGCTGATGCGCCAGACACGGCCCCCGCGCCAGTCTTCGGACGCGACAGCCACGGGTGCGACCAACGACACCGACCACGACCCCGAGCACATCTCGGCGCAGGTCATCGATATGCTCCCACGGCTCCACGTCCTCGTTGTCGGCCCCGGGCTCGGCCGCGATCCCCTCATGCAGGCCACCGTGGCCCGGGTCATCCGCGCGGCCCGCAACCGCGGCATGCCCATCGTGCTTGACGCCGACGCGCTCCTCGTCGTGCAGAAGAACCCCGAGCTGGTGCGGGGCTACGCGGGCGCGGTGCTGACGCCCAACGTCGTCGAGTTCGGCCGGCTGTGCGAGGCGCTGCGGCTCGACGTGCGAGAAGACGCCGGCGAGACGGCCAAGGTCGAGGCGCTGGCCAAGGCGCTCCAGGGCGTGACAATCATACAGAAGGGCGGCTGCGATTACGTCTCCAACGGCGAAACGACGCTGACAGTCGATCTCGTGGGCGGGAGGAAGAGGAGCGGGGGGCAGGGGGATACGCTGACGGGTGCGGTGGCCACTCTCCTGGGATGGAGGAAGGCCTACCTGGACCGCCTGTGGGATGTTGGCGAGAGTCCTCTCGAGGAGCACGAGACGATGGGCCTCGCTGTTTTTGGCGGAAGTGCCATTACGAGGGTCAGTGTTGTCATGACCTTTGTCCTCGTCTTCCCTTGGGCACAGCATATTTCCACGATCCTTTAGAGTCAAGGCATGCTAACAGTCATTTAGGAATGCTCTCGTCTGGCCTTTGCGAAAAAGGGACGTAGTCTCCAGGCTAGCGACTTGACGGACGAGGTCCATACCGCGTTTACGAACTTGTTCGGCGAGGTTGACGACGACGGTGCTGCATCTAGGCTGTAGCTAGGATCATGTTGGGGAGGATACTGTCTACGAAGATATGGATCAAAAATAGAATTTGGCCAAAAAACCCAGGGTACTTGGGCATGCTGAATACAGCTATTCTGTCTATTGTAAAGGGCCCAGACCCTTGACAGTGAAGCTCCTGGTAGCAACAGCATAGAAGGGACTCCTTACACGAAGAGGGATCAAGGCTTGCGGAGGAGAAGTAGGTAGCCAGTGCTAATGATCCGGCCCGCGTGGAAGCCTCACCGGGCACTTGCCAACGTGCAAGCAAGCCACAGCCGTCTACCACGCGCGGTTTGTCTACTAACCCAAGGTACCTACTAGGTAGTTATTTCCACCAGCCCCCTTGGAAGTCCTACTGCGAAACTAAATAATAATCAAAACCCTACTCGACAGCACGCAGCCCGTCAAATACGACAGACGGAAAAGAGGGCTACCGCTGTCAAAGGGACGAAGGGATGAACCTTGTAAGCTCAAGGCGGACAGACCGGCTGCGGGAAGGACAAGGGATCGTCTCGGGGCGTCGCGCGCGTGGGTCGTGATCGAATGTGGATTTTGCGGCAGAACCGAGCAAGGTTGAAGATGGAGAATGGAGATGGAGATGGAGATGGAACCTGTTTTATTGTGAGGCTAAGTAGACTAGCTGAGCCATCTGCCTCCACTCCACATCGAAACCGAAGCAAGGGAGAGGGAAGTTTCGCGAGAAGAGGAGATTGATGATTCATTGAAACGGGGCCTGCAATGCCGCCCTTGCTCTAGCTTCCGAATGCAAAGACACGAGAACGTGGTAAACGTTGTGCCTACTGCTTCCGAACTCGCAGTCTTACCAACATCCAAGCCACCTTACCTCTAGTACTTTAAGTACTAGGTTTACCAGGTACGTAGGTACCGTAATCGTCCTCAATTCTAAGTAAGTGCTGACACGAAGAACGAAACAGATCCTGCAGGAGCTACCTAAGTACCCATCTGGCTCTTTCGGCGGGGAATCCGATTCAGCACCCAGTTGCAGTGGGCCGTCCTCCCGCGTCACGGCCCTCTCCCGTCCTTGAACATCCTCCCCGTGTAACCGTAACCGGCTCCCGCAAGATGCAGCAATGTCTTTGAAGCTTGCAGGGACCCGATCGGCAGGAACAGAGAGAGAGAGAGAGACAGAGACAGAGCCAATGAGCTGGGACGTAAGAGCGAACAAGGGGAGCGGGAAGGGGCAGGGAAACTGGGCAAGGGGTCAGTACATATTCGTACTGCGGGTTCTCGCATCGAGAGTCGACGTCAAGGAAGAGGGCGGACGAAGCCTCAAGGTGACGCAGCGCCAAAGTGAGATATTGGATTGGGCTTGTTTGAGAGTGCTCGAGGGTTTCATCGCGACAAGTGCACACACGAAATTAACAAGAATGGCCTGCCTGTCCACGAACGGGAACAGTTGCGGGCGAGGACAAGCAGGACCGGCTTGTTTTCCTCGTTCCCGTCTAGCCTCCCCACGCTGGTCTTCCTGCTTCCTGCTTCCTAGGTGTCATTTATCGAGACGGCATGAAGATGGCGTTTGCTCGTTCGGTGCATGTCTCGCTCCAGAGTCCCACGGCAGGCAGTCCGGAGCCTCTGCTGGCTGTAACTGATGAAGGAGGAGCCGAGTGTGTACGAAGTACAGAAAGTGTATGCCTACCTACTGTACCTGTAGCACAGTATCATCCAAGGCGAACGAAAACACAACACCATTTCGGATGTGCATGACAGAGAGCCGAAGGGTCTGAGGGAAAGACTGGATGAGACAGAGTAGCTCACCCGGAAGTCGCGATTACACCGATGCGTGTCGAAGCCAACAGCTGGCGAGTATCTCGACACATGGAAACAAGCCCAGGAAAAGGGCAGACACTAGACGGAAGAAAGAGGCAAGGGAATCCGAATACGGAAACACGACCGACAGCAGGGTGAACGGTCTCGATGCGTGAGGGCAATTCGTTATCCCCTATTGCCACTCAAACCTACCTAGGTAGGTAGACTATCAACTAATTAAGCAACTAGTAGTCAGCAACGGCTAGGCTTGGGCAAGCTCCAGACCGAGATAACACCCGTTCTCTCTGAAATGGCTGCCCAGGCGAGCAGGCATCGTCTTGGTCGGAGGTCTTGTGGGAAAAAAAGCAAGGGAGCACACCGAGCCCGCCCACTGGCAGGGGGGCCACGCTGTCTGGCCCAGCCCACAGCCGTAGCCCGTACAGGGGAAAGGATTTCAAGAAACCGGCTCGGATAATGACCAAGACAAGCCTCATGTGACATGTGAAGGGATGATCAGAGCAGCGATAAGTTTCGGGGTGACAAAGGTAGGCCGAGTTATGGCTCAATCGAGTCCCGCCCAGTTGATAACTAGTCAAGAATAGTCTAGAACTGGCCTTGGATGCTTTTGCGTGACAACTTGCAGCATCCCCCTCTAAGCGAGGCGCATAGGTCGACGAGGAGATGCATCCGATAGGTAGGCATGCAGGGTCAGTGAAGAGGGGAGCAGAGAGCACAGCGCAGCACAGAGGAAGAAGCTGGACGTTCTCAATACTCGAGGGAGAGACGTTCTGGTCAAAAGTTGAGCAGTCAGAAACCCAAGCGTGGGAAGCGGGGCAGCGCACCACCCACCATCTGGACTGGGCCAGAGCCAATGGGATGAGTGAAGAGAAACTAAAAGAAGCAATTAATTATTGCTATCCACCACCTTCACTGGGGAGCAAGGGCACTCACTGGTGGAAGTCCATCCGCGGAGGAACCTAAACTTGGAAAGTTGGTTGACACTGGGCTAGCACTAGTTGGTTAGCAAGTGAATGGTTCCCACATGACGAGGAGCGTCACGTATGGATGCATCTTGGCAGAATGAAGGACTGGCCGTGTTGCTGCCGTTATGACAGCTCAAGTGCATACCTCTCTGGACACTCGGACAGATCAGATACGGTCCACTGAGCTGGGCACTGTGCGTACTTCAACTGGTGTTGTGACTGGATGCAACGCAAGGTAAGGGAAGTCGGGATTGACCATTGCAATCAGACACGTTTGATGGCCATGTCTCGTATCCAAAGGCTGGAAGTGTGCCTAGAACTGTCATCTTCCAAGTCTCTCTCATCGGAGGGAGATGGAGGGACGGATCCGCTCCCACCGCCCCGAGTCATGTGTGAAGCCTTCCACCTTCTTAGTGCGCGGGCCGGATGTATGTACGGGCGAGCCAGCTACGGATAGGTATCCCATTGTTTGCAGGGATTGGCGGCAGTTCCAAGCAACGATCTACCAACGGGCCACTAGGAGATCTGAGCAGTGAGTGCCTGTGCGCCTGGGAGGCGGGGATCCCTAGTAGACGGCTAGCAAGGACGGATTTTGGGCCGAACTAGCAGATCGAGGCCAGTCGCGGCGATCAGATTACTGCACGATCTAGGTATGTACTTCTCATTGAGCTGGGCAGCAGTCGAAGCCTACCGACTCTGACAGGGTGAAGTACGAATCATCAAGTTGATGGGAGGCTATGCACAGCGAATACTGGGTCTGGGACTGGGCCGTCCTATTACTAGCCGGAGACTCCTCGGACTGGATGCATGTGAGTGACAGCTCGTTCGCAACGCTAGTTGAGGATGACATTTCCCTCCCCATCGTTGATACGTAGAACGGAAGGTTGGCCTGCCTATCATAGCCTTTCAAAGCCGGTCAAACACTGGCCCGGGCTTAGGTGTAGGCGGGAAGCGGCGGAGTCGAAAGCACGTTTCTTTGGAACCTCGGCGATCAGTGTTCACCAGTGCTGCTCACAGTCGCTGTGCGCATCCCAAAAGTGCGTGCGTGTGTTTGTGGGTGCAGCGGTAGTACAGAGCGTGATGTCATGGTACCAAGGGAACACCACGGTGAGACCACCGCGAATTCTTAGTCGCGGAGATCCCGAACCACGGGCACTTGGAGGCAACGATGCCTTCGCGCCCTAATCAAGAATTATGTCTCGCTAGAAGCGGTACATGGTTGTCTAGTAGGTTAGTCGGTCCCTGACGGCAACTAAAAGCATCGAGGGCAAAGACGTCAGCGCCGTCGACGGAAAGCCTGGCAAGAACATGGCAACAAGACGAAAATGGAGCATCAGAGGCGGAATGCTCGGGTGTTGCCTCTGGTAGAACTTGTTGATAGGTATGCGATGCATTGGCCCCAATCCACTCATCACCCATACTGCCCGAAGTTCACGGGCCACCTAGGAGACTTTTGACAACTGATGGACGACATCGGCTGAATGACAGACAACCTTGACGACCACCCCGGCGACCACGCTACGAGCCAGGTGTGTGCCAGCCATCCACTGGCAGCTTGGCGACAGGGTTCTTGGGGCATCGTGGGGAGGGAGCAAGCCACAGACAGGGTTGTTTCTGAGGCCGGCTTGACGTGCTCCCTGCAGCGCAGGGCGAGAGGTGGACGGGCGCTTCACCACTGCCCGCCATGAGCCATATAGCAGAAGTGCACAACTCTGTGGGCTGGCATCTACCACCTGGTTTGCTATTCACCCCACACCTGCGTTCACATTATGTAGCTATTAGGCATATTAAGGACGCTAAGCAGGAGTTTCACCGTTAGGGAGGAGGGACAGAATGACACAAAGACACAGAGACAGAGACACAGCTGGGCACGAGGTCAGCACACCGTAACCATTCTGCCGCTCTCACTCACTCACTAATTACCTGGCAACGTGCCTTCATTGAGAGGTAGCAGTGAGCGTGCTGTGGCGTATGCAATGTGCACGGGGCTGCTCACCTTGGAGGCTTGGAGCCGTGGGAGTTAATATGGCTGGGTTGTGTCCATCCGCCCAGAGCAAGATGCATGTCTTGTCTTGTCTTGTCTTGTCTCGGCCGAGCTGAGCGAGCCTGCGAGACATGGAGACGAAGCAATTCAGGGAGGACGTATCCATTCTCCGTCCGTACTAGTAGTAGTCCGACCAAGTACTAAGTAGTATCCAAGTTAGAGGACAGAGGACGCCCTAGTGGGAAGTCCGAGAACGATGTCATCCCTGCTCCCGCATCAGCCACTCACTCGACTTCTTGTCGTCCCCTTCCAACGTCTCGGCACGCGGCAGTGGCATTCCTCCCCCAGATGATGTTTAAAGGCTCCCTTGCACCCCGATGATCGAGCACATCGAAAAAGAGGTGGAGACGTTTGCTGTTTTTTGTTTCTTACTTACCTGCCTGCTCCTTCTTTCGAGGACTTCCGTACTAGTAATTTCGATTCCAGTCAGAGAAGGTCCCCATCGCCGTCGTTCCTTCCCCGGCCAACCAACCTTGGCCAATCCTCTCTCCGAGTCGTCCATTCCCTCACACCAGTGGCACTGCCTGGCAGTCATTGTCACTCTCATTCTCACTCTCGCTCCTGTCGCTCAGCGCTCTCCACCTGCCTTATCGGCCACTCCCGTCACTGCCACTTGCCACTTCCACTACCGCTCCTACTCCCTGCACACCTCGCACCAAGTGCACCGCACTCCCTTTGACTTACACCTGCAACCTGCAACCGCATCCGCATCCGCATCGCAACCTCAACCTCGACCACAACCACAAGCCGGCACACTCGCGACGCACAACACAACACCGCACAACGCGACGCAGAACCCGAGATACCCCGATACAGACATTTCGACTCCGTCACAATCTCCAGTCCTCGATTACCTTTTCGTGCAACTCTCGTCTCGCGCCTCCTTCCTCCTTCCCTGTTGGGCGGGTTGAGGTCGCTGAGTGCGCCTTTGCGCCCAAAGTCATACGCAGCTGCTTTTTGTGCGCTGGTTTGGCAATTATCTGATACGACCACTCCCGGTCTCCTTCGAAGACGGCTCGTGTCAGCATTCAGATACCGTCTGGTATCGACTTCGCCATCCGAAAACCCCCCCGGATCTGATTCACCTCATCGTCACCTACATCTCACATCGACCTCACCTTTTCACATTTGCCAACTCAATCGCGCCCTCCTCGGTACGTATGTGCAAATGCTCTTCGCTCGCGCACCTGGCCCATCTGTGGATTTCTTCTGCTTACACAAGCTCACCAGACATCCTGCGCAACGTGATTTCCTGTCCCGATAATCTCATCACTCCCCAAAATGGCCAACGGCTTTGATCGTCTGGAGCGGTTCTTCGCCAAGAGAAAGGCGTCGGCTGCCTCTACCGATACTATTGAGCCCATCATCACCACTGGCACCGTCACCGAACCTCAGTTCCCTTCTCCCTCTTTCATTCGTCCCAAGGCCACTCGTATGGCTGCCCGAGAAGAAGTGATAGTCAGACAACCCGCTTCCACTCGAGCACCTTCAGTCGCCGATGTGTCTCCGTCTCAACGAGTAGGATCCATCAAAGACCAAAACTTAACCTACTATTCAGACTCGCGTCGAATGCAATCGCCACCTATCAGGACCTCCTCACTTAGACAGCTGCAAACACAACTACTGATTGATGGCTTTGGGGACTTCGAATTTCCCCGACCTCCAACTCACAACGGGGAGAATTCTCCCGTATCTTCAACTCCTAGCCCAACTTCATCATTCGAGTTAGGCTCCGGCGAGCGCAGCCCCCGGACTCATTTCCCACGAAAAATGCAAGCCAGCCCTGAGAGACTGGATACCCCTCCTGCCTCAGATCCAGAGGATGATTATATTCGCCGTCCTCGATACTTCCGAAACAAGAAGCTCCCCGAACTTCCTCACGGCGCCTTGCCCACCCCGGGTCCTTCCCCCGAGTTGGCCCCTGTTCTCGACTCCCAACTGGAAGCGTCGAAACCTATCGAGGCTCTCAACAACGCCGGTTCCCATAATACCCATCACCAATACCGTCCGTCCCTAGAGCAAGCGCCACTTCGAAGAGCTTTGAGCCAGTCGAGCCAGTCGCCATCGACAAGCGGAGAGTCTATGAGCAGTTCGACCCTGCGCGAGCCCCCTTTCGACGATTTCTTCAGTCTAAGCGACGACGACATCGCGGAGACAAGTCCGGACAGCCCTGACATTTCGTCAGAGTCGGATGTTTCTGCTGCTCCTTCTATGGCACCGGCTATACCGCCCACCCAACATGAACCTCTTCTCACGCTTACACCACCGTACGCCAGTCGCCCTGCCACAGCGGCCGCCTTCGAGGCTGCAAGAATCGCAAAACGGTACAACTTCGACCTGGTTTACGTCGTCAATCTTTGGCCTGATGTCTCGGGGCCTTCAACTTTGGGCCCAGAGGAGGATTCTGCTTCATTCGAATCCGACTCCTCGACCAAGTCTCCCAAGTCTCCCAAGGGCATGACAGGCCGCTTGCTTGCTGCATACGGCCTTCACAATGTCAAATCCCCCTTTCAAATCTCTGCCGCGGTGCATGGAAAGATCCTCCGCTCTGACGGCTGGATCGAGTATCGACACCAGGACGCACGAGATGACGAATTCGCTCGTGGTTACGGTTGTGCATTTTACACTGGTCAGCACTCGAGAAATGATTCGATCATCTCCAGCAACCCACCATCCCCAACCAAAATGAGACAGAGCGACCGTGGCATTGTCTTTGCGGCCTACCGAAAACCCCGAGCTGATGGCAACGCATTTGGAGTTGGATCCAACAAGTCGGAGCTAGCTCATGTTTACCAGGACGCAGAAGCCCTGGTCGAGATGCTCATCGATATCCACGTCGCAAATCGACTACGTCAGCCACTGTCACAATTTCGGGAATGCAATGAGACGGGTCCTATGCCGATGCAGGCACTTGACTTGCAGTGAAGGTGGTGGAACTATCTATCCCCAAGATGTTCCATCTCTCACTTGGCCTGCTCCCAAAACCCTGTCGGTACTCTCTTGGGCCTTAGACCTTTGGCCAGGTGCTACAGTCTTCTCTTGATTTTTAAACTTTTGTCACGATACCATTTGAAGGCGATTTTTTTCTTCTTGTTTTTCTTTCCATCTCGACGATTCACACGACCAACCACGGCGTCACGAATTGCTTTGAGACACTCAACAAAACTCGAGGCTTCGGGCACTATAACGATGGCAACACAACGAAATAACATGTTTTATGAGGATTTGAGCGTGGAGTAATAGTTTGTTTTTTATTTCCGGCCACGGGGCGTGGCGGAGGATCTGTGTCATCATCAGGGTACCGCCATCGGAAACTTAGGGATTGTAGGCGAGGTAGGCTCGACTTAGAACAAGCCTACAGCGAATAGATATCTGCTCAAACTACATCTAGCCTGTCACGTTCCCGTCACCACTATAGCGTTCCCAACTCTTGACCTTGTGCCTGACTTGATACAGGAGTTGCGTGCTTGGCATGTGGCTGGCCATTATCATGTTGAGTAAGCATCCGGATTTTACTATCAATCCGGCATGGTGACTTTGTTAGCTCCCGCAGCGCTTGTCTATTCTGCACACGAGGACTCGTAAATCTTCTCTCAGCTAGTTACGATGGCATAATCTTCGTTACATTGTTTAGGTATCACGTCTGTAATGTTCTCTGAAGTCCTACAAACGGACGTTGGCTCGTCGTTTCTTTCTCTTCTACTTGGTATTATGCAAAGGGTGAATGTTTCCCACATCATTGGGCTCTATCATATGTCTCCAGCACTAACCGAGGCTACCCTCCTCATGCCTCGTGATAACTCGAAGACGACGATTTCGAATGCTAGTGCCGTCCAGTAAGCATCGGCTGGCAACGTTGGAAATTACAATATGCACGAGGTTGGAAAAGAAGTGGAAGATGCCTCCAGGAGAAATACCACAACTGACCACCGGCCCAGCACTAGAGCAGATGTTAAACTTGGGATAACAGTCACCCTAACCTTGCAGGTAATAGTGCTTGACTTGATATTTCGTGAATAGGAGTTGCATATGACGTAAAATACAACCTCCTGTTTTGCTGGACTTCAAGATGCTCGCTCTGTTAAGGCCATCGAAGCGCTCAGTCGAAGGGAATCCTCCGGAGGCCCTCCCCGGCGCCCCTTTTCTTCATCTCCTGCGCAGCCGCAAGACTGCTTGGGACCTTGATGCCACAACAGTCGCCCCAGCCCTTGCCTTCATGTGCGTGTCCCGTGTGCGGGTCTGATGACTCGGGCCCTGCTTCTTCCTCCTGGGCGCCAGCGGCATCCTCCTCGCTCATTCCGTCGGCCGCCGGCACCAGCGATCCGAAAAGGAAATGTTGCATGACGGGGAGCTTGCCTAGGACTTCCGACACAAACATCCGGCGCATGCCTCCATCGATCTTGGTCCACGACTTGGCCGATGAGATGTCATCGAGCATCGGGCTGTGCCAGCGTAGGCCCTTGACTGTCTTGGTGCTGTTCACAAAGCTGACCTGGCCCAAGTACATGTAATCGGCCCCGAACTCTTCGAGGGAAAGATCCTGATGAATGGCTCGTGGAGTGATGAAGGGGTGATATAGAAGTTGGGCCGCGCCGAAGAGGAACGGCAGGAACTGGTAGTCATCGAGTCCCCAGACGCCATGGGATCCAGCGGGCTCAAGGTAGTAAGTCATCTGGACAACTCGCATCACGGAGAGATAGCGCACGAAGACGCGGAGAATGACGGCCTTGAAGTCGGACTTCTGCAGCAGCCCGAGTTGATAGAGGGCGAGAAGCCAGATCATGAAGTTGAGCTCGTGGCCAGAGCCGTAGTCTATGCGGCTGCCATTGCCGAAGGACTGGCAAAAGTATGTGGACACCTCGGCGACGGCGTCATCGTCGTTCAAGCCAAGCTGGCGGTGCCACTTTAGGCTGTTGTCCTTGGCGAGGTCGAGGAATCCACGAAAGGCCTTGTTGCCGAAGCGCGAGCCTCCTTGCTCATTCGGGGGGGACTCGTACACGAGCTTCTCCGCCTCCTCGAGAATGCTCAAGATGGTCCTGACCCTGTCGCTAAGGTCGCCGTCCCGAACTGCCGAGCACGGGGTATCCACCACAGCCTCCGCCAGGCCAAAGACCCAGGCCGTGATCAGCTGGTACGTCGGGGATTGCAAGAACAGCTCGTGGTCCCTTCTGGAAAGGATCCTGCGCGAGGGGGTCTTGTAGGTCCAAGTGGACGTGTCGGGTGGCGAGGGAAGGGCGGGAGTTCTGGGTACGGGGGTAGGATTCGAGGGTGCTGGGCGTCGCCTGCGTGGTTCGAGCTTCGGGATCCTGTCCTTGAGGCTGGGGATGGTGGATGCCCCCGGTTGAGAGGGCGAGGGCGAGTGTTGCGCGGGGGCGGAAGAGGCCATCGTGTGGGAGAGTTGATGCGTAAGACGATGCAAACATCACGCTTGTCTAGGCAAGGCGCAATGGGTTTATGAAGGCACCGAGTCCGCCGCCGCACCGCAGCCGGAACGGACCCCCCACCGCCGAGCGCCACTGAAAGGTGCCGTAGTCTCCACAGGGGCCCTCCACTCCTTCCAAATACCTACCTACCTGCTACCTAACCTAAGTAGTAAGCTAAGGTGTTAATAAAGGTACCAACGTCACAACCTCCCGAAATTTTTATCAGCCTTACAGCGTCGTGATATCGCAACTTCACAACTCCAGCAATGGCTCCCTCCGCCGAACCAGCCGCCGAGCTGTCGCACCTCCCCAAAGCCGATGGCTCTGCAACCTTTTCATATGGCGGCTATTCCGTCATCGCTGCCGTCAACGGTCCCGTCGAGGCACAGAGGCGAGACGAGAATGCCTTTGAGGCTCTGGTGGATGTCGTTGTGCGACCTGCTGCAGGGGTAGGAGGTGAGACGCTCGACAGGATTATGGCGGTAGAAGGAGCTGTTCTGACCAGCCTTGATTCATAGGAACCCGGGAGCGACAGCTCGAGGCGCTTTTGCAAGCCGCTCTGCGCCAACTGATTCCTGTGCGAAACTATCCCAGATGCGTCATCCAAATCACCCTCCAGGTGGCCGAGACCCCAGAAAACGCCTACGTCAACACCAAGCTGGTCCAGGCAAAACTGGTAGGGGACCTGAAATCAACTGTTGGTCTGCTTCGCTGCTGACACTCGGTGACAGAACCTTCCCATCATTCCTGCACTGCTGCATGCTGCCATTCTGGGACTTCTGACTGCCGCGATCCCTCTCAAGGCCGTCGCTGCTGCGACTGTCATCGCCATTTCAGACGGCGACGAGGACATCACAGTCGACCCGACCGCAGTTGAGGCGGATCGTGCGAGATCTCTCCATGTTCTAGGCTTCACCTCTCAAGACGAGCTTCTCTTGTCAGAGAGCGAGGGCTCATTTTCTGCCGACGAGTGGGCCAAGATCCTAGAACTTGGCCAACGCGTATGCTGCCAGCACCAGCAGTCTGGTATCGACACAGCCATGACAGGTGACAGCCACGAGTTCCGGAGCATGAAGGAGTTCATCCGCTCAGTTGTTGAGGCAAAGGTGGCAGCGGACCTATACTGGAAATGAAGGGTTCCCTGAAGCTGCGGTCACTAAGCTAGTTCTGAGCCAGAACGATAAGACTAGTACCGCCCATCAAGGCGCACATTGGTCTTCGGCCTGTCATCTGTATGGCGAACGATGTGACAACTCACGCCTTGCTTAGCGTCTACGAGGGAGACAGCATCAAGACAGGGCGGATGATAATGCAGAGGTGGGCTTGTCAAGCAGCGAGACGATCAAACGGCAGCACGGGCCTATCAGGAGGGTGGTGCCATGGCCACAATCACAACTCTAGCCCCGGGGTCTGCGGACGGTATCGCTAACTACCAGATCCTAGCACGGCTCAAGTTGGGGGCATGAAATCGAACTGGTGTTTCATCTGGACCTCGAACTCTCGGAGGGGCTGTCATCAAACAATGTGGCGTCCTCGCGATTCAACCGGTCCAAAAGTAAAGGGAAAGTTGAGAACTTCAGAGAAGTTCAGCAAAGAAGACATGGTCAATACCGTACACCCATCTATCTAGCCGCTTGAATCAACATACAAAACTGGAGCAGACCACGCAATATTGTTTTTCCGACTCGGAAAGTGTCGACGAGCTGAAGCTGAGAGTTGAACCGATGTATGAGATAGCCGCCAGACAATTCACATATACCCAACCTCGTCCATCCAGAAAGTCCCCAAGCTTGGTCTAGACCTAGCACGGCAGCTTCTTTCCGTGTCTTGCCCACCATTGGCACGTCATGCCACGGGGTGTATTACGTCGCGACTCCGATTATTGGTAGGCAAGGATGAGTTGCGACGAAAAGCCACAGTGCCACGACGTTTCGAGCCCGGAATCACCAGCCCGGTGGATGCGACACGGACGCAGGGTGACGCAGGCTTTCAGGCCTTCCTCGTGGCCAATCACGTACCCACGCGCTGTGACGGAGCAATACTCGTGGTGCTTGGCCTCAAGGAGTTGTCGACATGCGACGTCACAGCTAGCCGATACGACACAGCTACCCAAACTCCCAGCTCTCCGCATCCACCGAGGTTCTTGTCTTCGGTCTAGGCCATGCCGCTTTATGCGCCAACTTGCAACAACCAGTCTTGTGTCAGTAAGAGACAAGATACCGAGTTGCACATGATTCGTCTCTTGCCGTTACCGTCTTTCACAAATCTGGCCGTTAGGGTAGCACCAATGGTACCGATTTCGGCACCATCTACAAAGTGCTGCACGAATGACGGCATCCAGTGCACCTTTCCCGGTAGATAGCTCCGATCTGTCCATGTCCTGACAAGGTGCCCAAAGTATTCGTAACTTGAAGATAAGGAAGACGTCAAATCGAATAACACGGTATCCACCATGATTAACGTGGCAATTATGTACGAGTACATGGATGCTCTCAGACAAGGAGGGACGAGATGCATGCGTCGCTTAATCTTGGCATGTCATTCGCCTAGAGGGACAACAGGAAAATATAGGAAGGCGCTTTTTGCAGGACTCGTGTCACTCGCAGTCCCACGAGAATCAGCCTATCTTGTCCGAAGCCTCCGTCCTCGTCAGTAATTACTCATACTTCGAATGACCTCGGTAAGTAATTTGTACTACGCAAATACGAGAACCTTGCACGTTTCAGGGGCTCTCTCAGTCTCAGCCACACGGTTTTTCCAATGGGCAACAACAGCTTCTTCCTCGTGCATAACAAAGAAGCGGGCAAGCAGCAAACGGCCGAGAGGCGAAACGCCAAAAAAGAAAACCTCCATGGCTGGTGGAGCAGCAAGGACGCTAAGCCGGATCGAACCCCCTGCGACGTCGAAAAGCCGTTGCAAAAGCGTGGAGCCGAGCGGATGGGTGGCTCCCCGACATTGCATTAGTTGGGTAGACTACACTACAACCCCGGCGGCGGCAGCGGCAACCAGCGATGTTGTTGGTTCGGACGCGGCGGCGCCTAGCAGATTTCCCCCAGGGAAGAGGAAGAGAAGGGGAGAGAGGAGGCTTCGTCTCTTGTCTCTTGCCTCTCGTCTCGTCTCTCGTCTCTAACACTTGATCGACAGGAGCAAGAAGGGAGAGCAACAATGACAAGCAAAGCAAGCAAGCATGGGGCAGAAAAGGGGAGGTAAGACTGACTGGCTATACTCACAAGCCTCCTGTTTCCAGGTCACCGGTTACAAGTTTGCAAAGAGTATTAAAAGGCCATTCCCTCGTCGTCGACAGAAGGGAATCAGTTGCAGGCACACCTCACCCACCCAACTCTTTCATCTGTCATTTCTTGGGTTTCCCATACCCCTCCCCCACTCTCCGGCACTTGAAGGGGACAGAAATAGAGACACGACGAGGACGAGTAACTGTCCGCATCCTAAGTCGCGCAGAGAGCTCTAGAGTCTTTCCCTGCAACGAAACCTGCAACAGGACTTGCTTTTTTTTTCTTCTCGTCAACTGCGGCCTTTTAGCTTTCGTCTTTGAGCTATCTCTTCGTCTGCTTCTTCTTCTACTGGCTGCTTATCCTGGGGGTTTTAAGTCGATCGCTTCCCTCTTTATTACTCGTTATAATTTCTCCAATCACCCCAACCTATTTACGGACCGCTTACCAAACTCTTTTCGTTGCTTTCTGCGCTGGTCGTCGGAAAGGTGGTTGCGTCTTTTCATCTTGCATCCTTGATCCTGCAGACTGCAGACTGCGTTACGTTGCGTTACGTTGCATCCCTCGCTCGCACCCCTTGCCTGCCAGCATCGGCATTGGGATCCATCCCTGATTCTTTCTTCCTCACAACCCCTCCCCCACGGACTCGCTTCCATCTTTGTGCGTGGACAACCGTCCCCCAAGTTCAGGGACACGCACACACACCCCGGGATAAGCCGGTATTTCGGAACACCAAACCAGATCAGCAAGGACGTCACCGGCGGCCGCCCGCAAACGCGATTCTGCAAGCTCAGAGACCAGACCAGACCGGACAAGACCAAGTCAGACCAGCCCAGACCAGACGAGCTAGCCAACGTCTCATTATCGATTAAAAAGCCACAGAGGCTTTCCCGTGCTGCACTAAAAGAACTAAGGCCTTGCATATAGGAGAACCAGCGCCTAGAAGTGGCTATTTGCTGGTGCCCGTCGTCCACGTGCACTGTGACGCTGCGGCTGGATCCCTCTCATCACCAGCGGCTACCAATCGCGGCCAGTCCCTCCCGCTCGGCTCGGCTCACACCAACCCCCAGAACGGCCATCGAAAGGCATATTTTTTGGTTTGTGTGAGTGCTAATTAGAGTGGTCGGCATCAAAACGCAACAAGTGACGGTGAGTCGTCCAGACAGTCCAATTGGAACCTGCACCGGGGCCGAGAGGATAGTGCTTCACTTGTTTGGGGGGATCAATGGAACTGACTACTGAACGAGTGTGGAAATAAAGGAACCAGGTGATTGATTCATCGGTACCAATTATCACTGTCACGGTACTGTCACGGTACTCTACCGGCCGTTCCTCTCCCGGCATTCTCGCGCCGTAACTCTGGTATCTCTTTGGCCCTCCGAGGAACCACGGAGAAGCAGACGGAAGCTCTCCTGTTCTCGTGTGCGAGTGCGAAAGATAGATAGGTACCTTCTACCTATCTACGAACGGAGCTGCAACCCGTCAGCCAAAAGGCAACACGGGCACGCTGCTAATAAGCCTCCACTTTCTGCAAGAGCAAGAGTGGGTGTGGCAAACTGTGTTTCGGTTACGGTGCTCCGCGGCCGGACTCCGACTCCGCCATTACTAGTACTCGGTAGTAAGTAGACAGGTACTTGCCTGCTTACAGTAGAGACATCGGAGCGGACTTTACTCTCTCTCTCGGCACACGCACACGACCTCGAAGACACTCGCTACTTTGTGTCTGGCACACCTGCGTGTTGTACCTCTTTGGGTGTAACGAAGTACTACCTAACTTACCCTGAAGTATCCCCCCCTCCATCTCGGGACCTCTGGGTCTAAATAATCCCCCTAATTATTACCACCAAAAAGGAAAGGAAAAACACCCCGGCGGCAGAGCAATGTCTTCCAGCTTCTCCTTGCCGTCCATCGCGGGAAATATGACAGGCGTGCTTCGCGCCGCCTCGTCGCCCGCGGCGCTCCACCCGGCTCTTGGCAGTCCGAGGCGGGACGATTCTCCCCCTTCTATTATTAATAAGAGCGCACCTCCTCCTGTCGCTTACGAGGAAGAGGAGATGGGGGAAAAGGAGGAGGAAGCAGACGCAGACGCAGAGAAGTTGGACCTAACGGAGATAGCTGCTACTACATCCGCCTCTTGTCCTTCGCCTTCGCCTTCGCCTTCTCCTTCTTCTTCTTCAACGGCGACAACTGATAACAAAGACGCTATCTCTGCCACTTCCTCCACCATCTCTTCTTTCAACATCCATGACCAAGACAGCACCAACATCAGCTACTCCTCAATCCTCCCCGAGTCATCGTCCCCGTCGGCTCCTTTCTCGGTGGTGGCGGCCGCAGAGGATGCTGTTGATCCGATCCCCGGTCTTCCATTGAGTCGTTCCCCGACCACTGCTAGAGCTTCTTTGGGTGGATCCTCCTCCCCGTCATCGTCGGCGACCTTGCTGGTATCCCCATCTATTATTCCTGCTGCGACTCCGCTGGAAGCTCCGGCGCCTTCAGTGGGCTCCCCTTGTCGCTCGTCTTCCCTCTCTGTAATCACCTCTTATTCGACCTTGTTGTCATTGTCGTCGTCGCCGTCGCCGTCTGAGTCGCCTGAGTCTACGGTTTCGACCTCGACTTCGACTTCGACTTCGACTTCCTCCACCACCTCCTCTTCCTCTACTAGCTTCCGCCACCAACAGCAAGGACATCGCCGCAACACCCTCTCCCGCGACTCGATTCCTCGGCAGACCGTCATCAAGGCCCTGGCCTCGGTAGCCCGTCAACGCAAACCCGCGCCGGACGCCCTCCAGCTCTCCTCGCTTGCTCCCTCCCGCTCTCATCCTGACTCTGACTTGCGCGGCGCTGCTGGCCACAATCCGACTGGCTCTCATTCGCCATCCCTCTCTCTCGTCCACGCCATGTACAGCACCAGTAGTTCCAGCTCCGCCCAGTCCGGGGACGACGGCCACTACTCCCATTCCGAGTCCCTGGTCGAGTCCCGGTCTACCAGTACCGGCAGCTCGGAAACCGATAGCCAGGAGCCTCGTCACGCGGCTCAATCTCATCAGATTCAGCCGGCCGCGACCCCCTCGTCGCAGACCCTGACGGATGCCCTGAACGACATTGCCAAGTCCCGCATGGCCACGGCCCCCACGCCGCAACCGCAGCCGCCGACTCCCACTACAGCAGCCACTGTCACGCCTGTCCCGACTCCCACTACGGCCATTCTCTCAAGCCCCACCACCGCTAATAAGTGCAACACCAACACCAACGTCGCCAGTATCGCCAGCATCAGCAGCCCGACCACAACAGCCATCACCAACAACGCTGACTCTAATACTTCTGCTGCGGCTTCTGCCACTGCTTCTGCCGCTACCACCGCTAGGACACCCGCCGCAACTACAACTGCAAACGCAGCCACCTCCACTTCCACAGGCCTCTTCCCCTCGACCCTTCAGTCTCCTTGCTTCTACCACGAGCGCTTCGCTGACGCCGTCGACATCGGCAGGGTCCTGGAGGAAATCAAAAACGATGTCTCCATGTCGCACTCGCGCCTCGTCGCCACGGCCACCGGCGTCCGTGAGGTCTCCAAGCAGCTGCAGCGCCGCCCCGTCAAGCGCGCCGTCCGCAACATCATGATCGTCACAAAGGCCCGCGACAACCAGCTCGTCTACCTCACCCGCGAGCTCGCCTCCTGGCTGCTCCGCACTCCGCGCTACGGCTCCGACCTCGGCGTCAACGTCTACGTCGACGCCAAGCTGCGCGGCTCCCACCGCTTCGACGCCCCCGCCATCCTCGCCGAGAACCCGCGCTTCCAGTACATGCTCAAGTACTGGACCCCGGACCTCTGCTGGAGCCAGCCCGAGAAGTTCGACCTCGTCCTAACCCTCGGCGGCGACGGCACCGTCCTCTTCACTTCCTGGCTCTTCCAGCGCATTGTGCCCCCCGTCCTGTCCTTCAGCCTCGGCAGCCTCGGCTTCATGACCACGTTCGAGTTCGCAAAGTACAAGCAGCACCTCAACCGAATCATGGGCGACGACGGCATGAAGATCAACCTGCGGATGCGCTTCACCTGCACCGTCTACCGCGGCGGGCACGGACGCGCCCCGACCCTCGAGGAGGGCGAGCAGTTCGAGGTCCTCAACGAACTTGTCATCGATCGCGGCCCTTCGCCCTACGTCTCCAACCTCGAGCTCTACGGCGACGACGAGCTCCTCACCGTCGTCCAGGCCGACGGCTGCATCTTCTCTACCCCGACCGGCTCCACAGCCTACTCCCTCTCGGCCGGCGGCGCCCTCGTCCACCCGGACATTCCCGCCATCCTCCTGACGCCCATCTGCCCGCACACCCTGTCCTTCCGGCCCATGGTCCTCTCTGACACCATGGCCCTGCGCGTCACCGTTCCACGCAACTCTCGCGCCACCGCCTACTGCGCCTTCGACGGCAAAGGCCGCCTCGAGCTCCGCCAGGGCGACCACGTCACCATCACCGCCTCGCAGTACCCCTTCCCCACCGTCACCCGCACCGACACGGAGTGGTTCGACAGCGTCAGCCGCACCCTCCGCTGGAACGTCCGCGCCGCCGCCCAGAAGCCCTTCGACGCCGCGTCCCCCAACGACAACGACGACCAGGAGGACCTGAGTTGGGACATTGACACCGACAGCGCTTTCTATGGGAGCGAGGAGGGCAGTGTCAGCGCGAGTCCCATCCGCCGCCAGATGAGCCTGCTAGGATTGTAGTAAAAGAGGAGGCAGCTTTTCCCGACCATTGATTTCTGGCGTCTTTCACACGAGGTTGAAGACTTTATTCTCTGTGTTTTAACGTAAAAAGGTGCTGTGCACGGAGTTCTTGGTGTTATGGAGTCACAACGGGTTTTCTTTTTTTCTTCTTTTTTTTCCTTCTTTCTGTTTCAGGAAGGCTTTTCACGGCTGGCAATGGGTGTATCAGTGACTCTAGGTTCCACGATACGGGTCTGAGAAGGGTATTGGTTACACGGCTCTCGTCAGATATACACACTCATACAGACACGCAATGTATGGCGTTCCTTCATAGATAGACCTTGGGGCTGAACATGGTGGACAGCCACCTGTCTCCCCATATCCTCAATGCAAGATACAGATGGGTTTGCTATCGCATATCCTCTGTTAATGAGTAACGATATAATCCGATTTTCAATCTCAAGTGAGTTGCCCTGCATGATACTATCTTTATCCATGCCATGCAGGGACTAGATCATATGTACATCAAACAGCCAGCCACTTCACCACAAATATACAAGGCAACCAGTCATTGGCTCGTAACAATCTTTCATTTTCGTGCCGGAAGCCGAGTCTAGCTGTTTCAGCTGAAACACTCTCGGTCGGACAGATATATCTACATTGAATCCAACATGTCCGTGATGCCCCGTCCCTCAATCCCCAGTCGACCCAAACAATAAAAAACCGTGCCGTACGTAGCCTCAGGAGCAGTAGAATAACAGGTCGTTCCAAATGCAGCAAAAGCACGTTTTTTGTTCCCAAATATGGGTATACACAAGAACCTCCAAAAATGAAACTCGTCATTGGAGGCTTTCCCTCGCGAATTTCGTTCCAGCGGGTGAGACCGGTGAGACCGGTGAGACACCGTCTGCACTACGTGGTTGGCCACGATGGGCGGCATTCATCGCCACGCACCCTGGCTGAGGGACAGAAGCCCGGCCACACAATCCATGTCGGGCTTCTTGCTGGGGCTAACTTCACCTCGCATAAATCTCTCAACATCGTCCTCGCGAGAGACATTCGGGCGTTTGACCGCATCCTCGAAAATCTCGACACCTTCCTTGATCAGGTTGCGGTGCCGCGCGGGAGCCGTGTTGGAACGATTTCCGAGGAAATTCGTACCTTTGTGCTCCTGAAGCACTCGGCCGGGTCGTCGGGGATTCGGAGCCTTGAGAAGCGCAGGCGGAAGCGCGGGCGGTAGCAGTCTTCGGCGGTGAGACTCAGCCGAGTTTCTGTCCTCGTCCGGACTCCAGTTCTCCTTGTCCGAGTCCCCTGAAGGCGAAACCAACATCGACACCTTCACTTTGCCGTACTCCTTTTCGGGTTTCTCGCCTTCTTCCGCGTCCGCCTCTAGCCGGGAGATGCTGGAACCGCTGCGGTTGAGCTTGGCCTTTTTCGCCTGGTGAGGCCGCTGAGGTTTCGACATGGGCGCGTTACGCTTGGCGGTGCTCGGCTGGAGCACTCCACTGGACGATCTGAGAAGGCTAATAGCGGCAATTGCTGAGCCGTTCGACTCGTGTTCCGCCTGAGCCGTGAGCTCGTCGCGCTTCTCCGCATCTGCACATGATTCCCAGGCATGTACGTCACGCGAACGGCCTCTCATCAGTCGTGGGGGCAAGGAATTCGTGAGCGTTGATATGGGGGGGAGAGTGATGCTTGGGAGAGCACTGTGGCTTCGCTGCAGGCTTCGCTGACGCACATGAGGCAGAGTTGGAGGAGTAGTGGAGGAAGGTCTTGAGGGAGGGTTACGAGTGGGAGAGGCTTGGTTGGAAACGAGTTCTGCCTTTCCTTCTAAGGACAGTGACAAGCGGACTTTAGAATGGGACTGGCTTGATGGTTGAGATGGTTCAGAGGAGCACGACGATGGGGGAAAGGGCTCGAGCCTGCATACAAGTTAGTCTACACTTCACTTAGTAAACACAATCTAACGTACTTGAAGGAGTCGTCACCGCCACGTCCAAGAGTGGACGGTGTAGAAAATGAGCTGCCAAGATTCCATCTATTTGCAAGGTATCCAACAGAGCTAGACATAGAGCTGGACAGCGAGTGAAGGCCATCGTGGGAGTCGTTGGATGGGGTAGGGTCGTCGCGCTTGGGGGTCACGTCGGGATGAGAGCGTGGAATGCCCTCTTGGCTCGCAGGTAAGGGCGTGTTGAGGATGATCTCTGAGTGAGATCGAGAAATCGAAGGAGTCTGCGCAAGAGGCCGGGGAGATGCAGCAATGCGATCCGAAATTCGAGAACTGGCGGGGTCAGATGCCGGGAACGACTTGTCGGGTTTGCTAGGTGTGCGGTTCATGATTGGATCCGACGTAATAACGTGCATGCCTCCATATCTGAGGGCAGCAATCTCTTGTGCGGATAGAGGGCGCGATTTTCGTCTGTCGTTCTGTCGTCGGTTCTGGAACCAGATCTGAAAGATCGTGTCAGTTAATGGATGCTCTCCAGGCATTGGGCGAGACGCGTTAAGTGTTCGACCATGCTGTCACGCGAGCGGAGGTGGGTGTAAAACTCGATGTGCTCCTAGAGTAGACGAGGGCTCGTGCGTACCTGGACTTCCTTCTCATTTAATGAGACGCGCTGCACTATCTCGAGACGCGCTTGCTTGTCGGGTTTGGGGTTGTTGCTGTATGCTTCCTCGAGGATCATCTTATCCTTGGCCCTACATCGTCCAATTGGCCCAATATTAGCTCATCTGAAGTCCCCAGAGCGGCATCGCACCCAAAACCGAGGACATCGACATACGCAGTTCGCTTCCGCTTGCCCTTGGGATGCTTCTCGGTCTCCGAAGCCGGCTGGGGGTTGTGGGCGGCACTGGCAAGCGGGGGGAGGGTCTGGTGCGTGAAGGATTCGTCATGGTGGCCGGCGGAGGAGCCCGCATGCTGGCCCGGCAAGACGGAGGAGGAGGCGATGGGAGAGGTGTCGGCCATGGCGTGGAGAGCGAGGAGGAAGACGGAGATGGCCTTATGAGACGACGAGAGGCATTACTGAGGGGCGGTCAAGAAGGAGGATAGCGTCGGGCGGAGGAGGAGAGAGGAGAGAGGAGAGAATAGGATGGAAAGTAAGCAGCACAGATAGACCAGACGAGAAGATGGAAGAGGCGAGGAGAAGAAGAAGAGCAAAAGAAAGAAAGAGGTCGTCGTGTGAAGTCGAGGTGCAAACCGGGGACGTGTGGGCGTCGGGCGTGTGAGGTACGTGAGCGTGGGTGTGGGCTTGGACGTGGAACCGCGGAGGGGGGAGGAATGCCAAATGGGCAAGTGCTAAAGCGAGGCGGCCCAGGCCCCATCCCATCGTCCCTGCCCTTCCCGCCGCCTTGCGCCTCCGCGTTTTTCGCCCACCTTTTGGCCAATCCCTGAGCGCGACTGTGGTAGCCGTGTCCCAATCGGGAAACCATGTCAACACGCGTTGCACGTGCCCCCCTGTCTTTTTGGATCTGTCGCCGCCTCTCACCCTCTCCACTCTACAAAACACATACAAAACTGCATATGGATGGACGAATAGCGCTTCAATACGTACGGGCAAAGTGCCTCCCAGCCTCCTGACTATTCCACTGTCGTCGAGTCTGCTCTCTTCCCTCTTCGCTTGTCCACTGACCGCCTTCCCGACCTTCTTTTTGGGTCATCCGAACGGGCCTGACATCCTTAAGGCCCAACGCCCAGTTGCGTCCCAGCCATGCTGTTGCGTCGCGGTTTCAATGGGTTTCTCTGTGGTTCCCGCCGTTTATTTTGGTCCCGATACGAGACTTGCCTCGACCCATGTTATTTTTTCCTACATAGTAGCTCTTTAAAACAGATGCATCTCCCCCGCAACCGACCAAGAGACGCGCTCTCCGTCCTTCACCCACCCACACGCACACGCGTGCAGTGCAAATATGCGTGTCCATTTGCTTTTTTCTCTATCAAATGTATTGACGTCCCTTCCCAGCCCCCCCAGTCCTCCCCGTCAACTTGCCCCGTCCCTATGCCGTCGAGCTAAGACTGCTCCAATGATGGGCCGCCGTTGCAGGCCATTCTCGCATCTCGTTAATGCTCGGGGTGCTCGACCAGACCCGCCGATGTTGATGTTGATGTTGATGTTGATGCCGCAGACGGCGCCAAAACAATAACAACAACACACAACGCTGTCCACTCATTTCCTTCCACCGCCATGCTTCGACTCTTCCATTCCCCCTCCCCTCCGCCCCACGCTGTGAAGGAACGGTTTGATGATCCCTGGGTCCTCTCACGGCCATGTTCGCGACCCCTGCTTCATTAAGTGGCTGCATGCGCCAGCGCCAGGGGTGTTCTGCGCGCCATCCATCCCATTTAACTAAATCACGACGCCAAGTCTAATCTCATTAACTCGATCCGCGACATGGCCATCCCTGCTATCGTGGTCCTTGCCATCAACCTTCGACGAGTCGCGTTCCAGCATCGGGGTACTTAAAACATGGAAACCAGATATTACTACGTAGTAGCTACAGGTACCAATCGCGTGCAAAGCTGGAGTATGTATGAAGCCGTAGTGCATGGTCCGCCCAATAATACAGAGGCTGAGACCATCACCCGAAGGCAGCAGCGTCGTTATATCGTTAGCTAGTACTTGTAGTTACTGGACGAAGTTAATAAAACAAAGTGAGATGATGTAGGAATCCTTTTTTTCGGTGGGGAAGCCCGAAGTTCCCCAACAAAAGCACAAAGTGTGGCTGCGGATGACAGGGCGGCAAAGTTTTAGGGGGACCCGTGGAGACCGGGCAATCGGTGATTTTTGTTCTTATCAGCAGACGGAGGCGAGCTTGTAGGGTAGCTACACTGGCAAATGCTGTGTTTTCACCCATTCATTTCTAATACTAAGGGTTCCATTGTTAGAGGTGGCAGGTTCCCCAGCTGGATCTCCTATTTGGTTCAGATATACACAGCCCAAGACCGCCATTTAAACCTGTCAAAAGTCGATTCGCTACGACGTGAAATTAAGAGGGATCCATCTCAGACCACACAATCTAATCGACCTAGGTCGACAACCATTCCTCAATAGAACGAACAAACTGGCAAGCAAGGACAAGACATCCCGAGACATCCCGAGACACCTTGATACTCGCTAATCTGAGGTTCTTGAAGCACTGGAACTTTCGTCGTCGCCATCAGCAACGTTCACCCTGCAACCAGAACCATCATCATGCTAAAACGAGGCGAACGTATATGAAGGAGAACTTCTTAGCCAAGCTACGCAAACTTGGCCGTGGTGTCGTTTTGTTGAAGGACATCTAGCTAACTAAAGAGGCCACTGCTCTGTGCAGTGGCACCACCCCCTCTACCTCAAGTGAGGGATGACGGCCGTCTTTTGTGCCGTTCATAATCACGCTACTGTAAACCCCAAGACCTTCGTCCTGTATCTCATAAATGGTCATTCCGGCTGCCTATGTGCCATCCTCAAATACTTCCCATATCCCAATCCGCTGGGAGCATGGAGTATCCTCCTCAACAAAGTTTCCCGTGACCGCGCGAGTCATTTACAGGTCGTCATCGGAAAGCTCACCAGGCAGGGGCATGGTGGCGGCCACGATCATCTCGTTCTCGTACTGCTTGAGAAGCTCCTTGTCGACCTCGGCGGTGGGGGGAGCGAGGGCAGGAGCAGCAACGAACTCCTACGTCAACAGTTAGTAATCCGATCAAGTTTAGACGGGGGCCTCAAGGGGGAACGCACGAGCTGAGGGTTGCCAACGAGCTTGCGGGCGAGCCAAAGGAAGGGCTTCTCGAAGTTGTAGTTGGACTTGGCAGAGATATCGTAGTACTGGAGGTTCTTCTTTCGGTGGAAGGTGATGGTCTTGGCTTTGACCTTTCGCTCCTTCACATCGACCTTGTTGCCGCAGAGAACGATGGGGACGTTCTCGCAAACTCGGACGAGGTCACCTGGAATTTGTTCGTGAGCTGGAGCCTCCAGCAATAGCATGGGCTGGGAATCAACGTACGGTGCCAGTTGGGGACGTTCTTGTAGGTGATGCGCGAGGTGACATCAAACATGATGATACCGCACTGGCCGTTGATGTAGTAACCATCACGAAGACCACCGAACTTCTCCTGACCGGCGGTATCCCAAACATCGAAGCGGATCTTTCCGAAGTTCTGGGGGGGAATTAGTACCCCGCACATCCGACGTGGGTTCGCGAGACTTACGGTGGTGAAGTCGAGAGGGTGGACCTCGACACCGAGAGTGGCCATGTACTTCTTCTCGAACTCACCAGTCAAGTGGCGCTTGACGAAGGTGGTCTGTTCGGGCGCGAGGAATTCAGTTAGCGATGGAGCTCCGAGGCCGATGGCATTTCCGGCCCAATGTGACGGGAGGCGGGGTGAATGAAGCATGGCCGCCGATAAGGTCGAGCGGGAGGGTTCGCGACGAGGTGAGGGATCGTACACACCTTTCCGGTACCACCATCGCCGACAAGCACAAGCTTGAAGGTGGGAGGGGCTTCTTGCTGCTCAGCCATTTTGAAGATGGATGGATGGATGGATGGTGTAGCGACAGGTGCGCGGGAGGACGTAAACAAGCGGGGGTGCTGGGATGCGGGAGTTAGCTGCTGCAGAGCGGTCGGGATGGCGCAAGGGAGTCGGTCGGAGGAAGACGAGATCTTCCCGAGGTCGAAGCCGGCGGGGAGAGGGAGCCTATATACCTTGAGATGCGTCGTTGGATGTGGGTACGGGTGATGAACGAACTTGACAGAGCAGTCAACCTGATGTTTTGAAGGCGGCGGGGAACTTTGGGCAGGGGAATGGCCTTAAGCGAAAAATTCAGTCGCCCCAGGGTGGACTGGCTGCACGTGATGTCACAGCACGGATCACGGATCACGGAACACGGACATCATCGCCTCTCAATCAGGAAACAGCAGCCAGTACTAATCTAGCAACTCATCACTACTACTACTAAGTAATTACAGGTACATCGCTAGTAAAATGCGTACTACTTTGTAAGTACCTACGGGGCACTGTCGCCATCATCTCGTCACCGCCTTGTGCCTGTGGCGTGTAGTCCTACCTGCCTATGCTGATTGGGCACCGCTGGTTTTCCTTCCTAGGTACCTATCCATGGGTACCGGGTCAGTCCAGGTGCGTGGTTGCCTGGTAATTTTCTTCGCTGGCGCAGAGCACACGGCACACAACATATTGGGGGGGAATCGGGTTGCTATGCTTGGGCACGTAGGTATGTTCGCTTGGCATTCTCTACGTTATGCGTTTTCTTGTGTGATCAACCTCGAAGTGGCCGGATAGGCCTAGATACCCAATGTCAATGTCTCTAGCAACTGAATTGCATGCCGGCCAGCAATAAGCTTAGGTACCTTGGCATGGATGTTACACCGTGTGGTAAGTGGCCGGCTGCAGGCTAATGCGGATATCTGTGATTCCATCAGGCCCAGCTCGTCGTCTGAAATGATTCATTCAATCAGACCACTTCCACGATGCGTAGTGAGGCACTGAATCTCATGCTGGTATGAAGCATAGCCGTTTTTAATTTCAGTGGGCCCGTCCTCTTACTACCTATGTAATATTAAGCTGTCCCAGCATCCAGCCCAGCTCCATAGCACGAGGAGGCCCTTGGTACCCAGGGACAACCCAACCTGAGCTCCCAACTACAGTAACAGCATTTCTTGATTTATCCAGCCTACCAAAGCCCCGGGACTGTGCCAACGTTCTTCAGCTCGATTTTGGAGAGATGATAGATGGTACCTGGGCCAGCTTTGTAATCAATCTTTTTGCCCAACGATTAGACTGGATTGTAGATACGTGTCTCGCTCTTGGAGCCAGTCCCGTCGTCAGACTACCTCCGTGGCCTGGACTTCGTCGGGCTCGTGGCTTATTCCATAACTCAACACCTCGGATTTATCACTGTTTACAGGACTTCCAGGTAACCTGATTACATGAGCGATGCCCAGGCAGTCGGCTCTGCTAGGCAATTAGGCTCTGTCGACAAACGTAGGTGCACAGGGATCTTGGTCCTCAGAGTGGGAGGATATGGCAGCCTAACATCCCTCGTCCACCCCAATCCTTTCTCGGGGTTAGAGTCAACCGTAGCTCCTCCCGTTGTGCCACGCCTGCTGGCCGTGATACTTTGATGAATACGCTGCTCTGGTTGGAAAAAAAGGGGACTAGTTAGCCGCAATGCATCGAGAAGGCGTTGGATCATTGTACGTACTCCTTCGTTCCCCTGCACACACTCTGCCACCCTTTTGAGGTTGTCGTTGTTGGATCGGTTCACGTAGCCGAAGTTGCGAACCTCGTCTCCAGGCTTCAAGCCAGCCTCCTCAGCTGGGCTGCCCGCGGCAACGGTGTTGACCTTGGCGAACGGTGGATCTAAGGACTCGGGCTGCGAGTCTGGAAGGGTGGGCTGCGTGGCGCTGGGACCGAGAGGCTGTCCGTTGTCGGCCTCGTCGAGGCTCGCAAAATGTTCGTGGAGGAACTTCTCGATTCGGGCCATGACTTCCTTATAATCATTTCGGAGACAGATGATTCGAGCCCTTGTTGTCCGAACTAGGACATGTTAGCTAGAAAATGCGAAAGAGGCCGTGGAACACATAGTACCCTGAGCGACATCGAGGTCGGCGCGAGGGAAGCCGTCTCGCGAGATGAGGGACGTGTTCATGTCCACTCCATGCTGGCGACTCATTAGCAAGACGAAGAGGATAATGCATAGTGCATGGCGCAAAGGCTTCATGAATGTACCGAGTCCAGCACGCTGCCGAGTGCCTTGAGTTCCGCTTCGATATCGCCCTTCTTTCGTTCAAGCTCCTTGAAGCTCAGCTGCCCAGCATTGCCGTTGCTTACGTAGGAGCTTGTCTCCCCGGATGGCACTGTGGGTGCGTGGAGGTTTTCCATTCTGAGAGGCAATCCCATATCTCAACGATGCTGTTACGGAACGGACAGGTATACGGTGGCTGTGCAACGTCGAGGAGAAGTTCTTGAAGTGTTGTAGGCTACCTCAGATGACGCACCGCGTGAGAGCTTCACTTGGCTTTACTAAGTACTAGGTACCTTGGCGCATCCATCGGGGTGGGGTGCCGGTACGTACTGAGAAGAGCAGCCTGTTCCATTGCCCTGAAAACCAAACTGAGCGGTCCGTGCACGACAACCGGCATTAGGTACGTACTTTAGCAGCTAGAGTGAATTCCAAAGTGCATCTTCCATTGGCGACGTCACTTTTTCATCCGAGTCCTAACAACGCATTGTCCTAGACATTGACAACGCGATTTGGCCTGCCATGGCTACCGGGGTAGATGCGCGACTCTTGAAGTCGACAAAATTCCCTGCGGAGTTCAGCCAGAAGGTTGATATGCAGAAAGTCAATCTCCAGGTCATGAAAAAGTCAGTGGACCCGTCTCCCTCCCTATCGGTCCTCTCGTCCTTGCTGACCTTTTTGTTGAGGTGGATTGCTAGCAAGATAATCGAAATACTCGGCAACGAAGACGATGTCGTGATTGAGCTCTGCTTCAATCTGATCGAGGGATCGCGCTACGTACGCCTACTGTCTACCCCGAAGAAACCTGGGCCTTCTAACCGTGCCCTTGCAGCCGGACGTCAAGTCCTTACAGATCCAGCTCACGGGCTTCCTCGACAAAGACACGGCGCATTTTTGCAAGGACTTATGGAGACTACTCTTGAGTGCCCAGGGCAGCCCACAGGGCGTGCCCAAAGAGCTCCTGGAAGCCAAAAAGCTGGAGCTCATGCAAGAAAAGGTACGGATTGAGTCATGCCAACACGTGCATTGTTACGTCTAGCGCTGACTCGTTCCAGATGGAAGCAGATCGTGCCGCCGAGGACGCCAGAAAACGGCGCGACGAACTGGACCGCCGAGGTCGCGAAGTCGACAGTATGAAAGAGCGCGACCGCCGAGACCGGGCCGCTGGACGTGGCGACACCTGGCAGGGGAGACGAGGCGGCCGCGAATTCGATACTAGAGGACGAGGTGGCTTCAGAAGGAACGGAAATCGATCCCCCTCACCAGCTCCCCGAAATCGCGACCAGCGAGATTCGTACGGACGCGACAGCTACGTTCCACGAGGTCGACGTAGTGGGGGGCGCGATCGTGGTACTCGCCGGCGTTCACGCAGTCGGTCGGCATCGGCACCGGCATCGTCTCGGTCGAATTCGCGTAGTGGGAGTGCGTCCCGCAGCACTGATCGATCAGCCAGCCGGGGCCACCAGACCCGACGAAGGTCACCAGGAGGACGACGAGATCAACGCAAGAGGTCAAGATCACCCGGCGCTGATGCCTATCGACCTCGACAAAACCGTGACGGCAGAGGACGTCGATACGCGCCGAACCGTCGATCGCGTTCTGCTTCTTCTGAGAAGCGCTCACCTACGCCAAAACGTAGGAGATACTCTTCTTCGCGAAGCCGGTCAGTCGATCGTCGCAAACGCTACTCTAGAAGTGTATCGTCATCGAGATCTAGGGGCTCGTCCAGGTCTCGTAGTCGTAGCCGCAGTGTATCCATCAAGAACCGCGGCAAGGGGCCAGGAAGCACACACGGTGGCTCTTCGGACGTGGAGGATGATGGCCCTCGACGGAAGCAAACTAACTCGGGTCAGCGCGGTCGACGTTCCTCAAAGAGACCGGAATCTCGCAACCGCCGACGACGGAACAGTTCCTCAGCTTCGTCACTCTCCAGAACACGGGGCAAGTCAGCTGATATTTCTGAAGATGAACCTCGCGGCCCGCCATCCAAAGTTGACGTTGAGCCTGTCAGAGACGACGCAGAGGTGGGTAAGGCGTGATTGCTGCGGGAGGAAGGGTAACGGTGTTGTCACGGACACTGACAAGCCGCGCGACGCAGACACAATATACAGCTACAGGGGCACAAATTCCCAAGGACTGAAATTGAGAGAGGACGACAGTGAAGACGAGATGTCCTTCAGAATGGTTCTCCGATAGTTGAGGCTAACCGTCCTGACTGCTGCCGAAGCTCTCCCGCCTGCACCGGGCTCATGGTCTTTAAAATTTGCTTTGGAATACGACGATTTCGGTTGAGATGCAGACAGGAAAATGCTCATTGCAATTGTAGAATGACAATAAAAACCCAAATACCCCGGTAGACTTCCTCAACCGTTTACCGATGCACACCAACTCTTTAGTCCAGTACGTGCAACTATAGCTCTGAGACATACACACAAAACAGCCGTGTTTCTGACAACCGACGAGCGCGTCATGATTTGATCAGGGACAAAGATTCAAGCTTCGAGGGGAACAACTCCCGTCCAGGTGGTCCCTTGGAGACATTCGCGTCACCAAAGGTTCCCGTGCACACCAACGTTTTCGACGCGCATCTTCCCGTGTAACTCGTTTCCCTCATTGCACGCTCAGCTGTTCGATCCATCCTTTGAGGGAGCGAAGCCTTGGTGAAGTATAGAAGCCGGTCGACGCTACTTCGAACACCACCTGTTTTGAGTGTGTATTATTTCCACGATTGGTTATCAGCCCAAATCTTGACTGGCATCGAACTTTTACCCCACGCTCCCACCTTGCCACCTTGCCACGGGAGCATTACACGCACGGACCACTAGTTCGGGAGCTAACAGCCATGCACCTCCAATTATTCTACGGAGTAGGAACTGCACGATTTCCTTTGGCGTCTGATTTGGTGACTCTACAATATCACTGTGTCTAACAACACCGAAGGATGTGGCTGCGTGTCCTCGTCCATGTACCATGACGTATATACTGGGGAGTAAAGCCGAGGTCGTAGCTATCGACAGCGGGTTGGTCGCATGGAGCATGGATTTGGCTACGGTATGGAACTCACCGCCGAGGACGAGTCCTCCAACCTACTACTTACTAGTAGATATAATAGCTTTAATCGTCGATGGAGCGGGTCGAGTCTGTGGAGGGCTTCCGAGTCCGCCACCGAGATTCTGCCGGGCTTCCCTGAGAGTATCACGTCGAGATCATCTTCTGCTTGTCGTACGTAGCTCGGAGTGTAGCGTTGTCGAGGTGCAGGAGGGCGATGAGGGCTGCCGGCGAACGTGCAACCGATCATCGCGGCGGGGCGGCTGAGGCTTGGTCCATGGGAGAGATCAAGAAGCCGAGACCATTTTGATACAGATAGAGACAGACATGTCCAACGTGTTGGCCCTATGTCTCCTGGTTCCGCCACGCGGCGGGAATGTCCCTTGTCCTGCCGACGGAGAAGCGCATGAGACAAGGCGCTACCTTCTGGGGACTGTTGGGCGCGGGTGCACTCGACAACGGCAATAATAGCACATGAGCGTACAGAGTCTCGTTCGCAAGAATTGGACCAAAGGCTCCTGAATAACACGAAGGAGGGGAGTCTGCCATGCGTGGGATGGTTGGGGTGTTTAATTACCGGTATCGCGACCGGAGGAAGGAAATCCGAACTGGTGCGGTCAGCACGTGGCTCGCGAATATGTACCCAAGTACCGGAAGGACCCACACCCCGCGATTCCGATGCACGCGGCCGACTTTTGACCTTGAGGCTTCAAATCGCCAGCTTCACCACCTCGACCACCGCCTACTGAACCCCCCCGCTAGAAGCAGACACGAGTCTCACGGACAAGGGTGCATGGCAGAAAACAAGCAACAGAACCCCGGTAATTCTGGGGCGGGACAACCAACAATGTCCGAGTACAAGAAGGCGCAAGCTCGGGTGCGAGAGCTGGTCGAGAAGCGGAGGCTCTTGGAGAGACGTCTGGTAAGGAGCATCGTGAACTGCACAGCGATGCTTGCTTTTCCCGGGGCATTGCTGACTTTTCGGTAGACGCAGGTGGAGGATGGCATCGCGCAGAAGGAGTCGGCGTATCTCGAGAGCACGCCGGCTGGTAACATCATCACGGGGTTCGACAACTACATGAAGGGGACAAGCGGCGCGGCTGCCCAGCGACGGAAGACGGGGACCATGGAGCAGAACCGTGTTTTCTCGCGGTCTTCCATCTCATACCGGCCGAACAACCTGGTAAGGATGGCTTCCAGCTGAACATGATGGGGAAGACGGAGGACGCTGACCAGGTTTTGCCCGCACAGGAGGGAATTGCGCCGGGCTCGGGAGGCTCCACGCCTGCTTCGCACGCCACGCCGTTGTCAGCGGCCTTTCGGGACAACTTGTCGAACCACGCGACGCCCACGTCGGTAACGATCAAGAACGCGAACAAATTGAAGAAGAAGGACCACGAGGATAGCGAGAACGACACCCAGACAAGCAAGAAGCGGACCAACTTTGGCGCGCAGCGAAAATAGAGCATCTGTCTTGGAGACTGGGGCCGACTGTTTGCGGGGTTGGTCTGTATGGTAATCCTGAGTTCTGACGGAGGGACACTTGATATATGGATGGGTGGGGTTCGGCTTTGGGCGTTTGGGACAATATGGAAAGCATCGTCACTCGGCCTAGGAGAGGGATGCGTGGCGTTTATTAAGATGGCTGATGTATAAAGTGAAGGGCTTTCTCTGGTACACCGCTTTTCATGTGGCGTTCAAGGAACCGTGGCTATAATTGGTCTATGGGTGGATGGACGAGCTCGAATGGGACTCGGTGTTGTAGAATTCCGATGTATCTGATGAAGTGATGCTAGATACTGGCGGACTGCGGATTGCAATTGCAATTGCAGGTACACTTGACAACTTCCATGAGAGGTGCCAGGCATATTCTTCGTACGGAGACACTGAGCTGTGGTATGATTGATTCGTTACTATGTAAACACATGATTCCGGATGGAGCCGTCCAAGAAAGATCACTGGCGGTTCACTGGTTTATCCATCGGCTGTAGCTTCTGATTATGGCAGCTTGTTTGGATCAATCCCACTTTGTGCTGGGGTTATGATGGCGCTAGCAGCGTTGAACAAGGGACTGGAAGAAAGGCAAAAAGGCTCCTTGCCCGTAACAGTAGGTAGTGTAACGGGAGGACTGGGATCTTTTGCACGACGGCAGTGTGATGATTGGTGTCCTTGCGGGCCCTTTTTGGGTTAATATCATGGTGTGATCCGAAGCATCGGAGTGTAAGAGGGGGACGGTGATGAGCGATTAGACCGAAGTTGACGCCACCATAACGCGTTACACTCACTACCTGTAGATACCAAGTATGAAGACTTGACTAGGATAACTATTGACTATTATGTAGGTGCTGTACAGCACTGCATCGTGGTGAAGAAGAGGCTGATGGGGCCCATGGATGCTCCTAAAGTGAGGTGTGACCGCTGTGCGACTGTTACTTAGGCTATCCGTACAGCTACGGTGCACTAAAGTAGCTTCTAAATACGGACGGGTGCGGGGTTGGTACTGTACAATGCCTGTGGAGTCGAGAGCTCACCAAGCTCCATCGAAGCTCCAGCTCCATCACGACTTTTCTTTCTCTACTTCCCTTTGCTATTATTCTTCCTCCTCCTCCTCTTTCCTCCTCCCTCCTCCTCCATGAGAATGATTTGCCACCTTTTCCCTTCTCCCTCTCTCTCACTTACATACCTATAAACACGACATGATCATCTTCACGCTTCCTTTCCTTCTCATGATGACAATTCAAGCCGTCCGGTTCACGCCTGATGTGCTGCTTTCGGCCCCGCGCCGGTCCGCCGGCATCCCCAACTCCTCCGGCGACCTGATCCTCTACACGGTTCGTTTTCAACATGCACCCAATCTTGCCCTCTAACCTGATTTCTCCGTGCTTTCATCTTTTCCATTGCACCCTGAAGACCAAGGTAAATGGGGAAAGTAGACTGATTCGACCTGCTCTAGGTCTCGTCCTACTCCTTCGAAACCCACGTCAAGTCCTCCCAGATCCGTGTCCTCAACATCAACGATGGCTCTTCCCACCTCATTTCCGAAGACACCTCTGCCGCTGAGCCCGTTTGGATCAGCGAGAATGAGGTCGCCTTCATAAAGACTGGGGACAATGGCAGCTCCGTGCTCCTTTCCCAACACGTCTTCAACAACTCTTCTGAGTGTGTTTATACCTACTAGTGCTAGTAACCGGCGCTGGCCCCTTATAGCTCTAGATGCTGACTCTGTCTACAAGGCCGCACATGATTCACAACTTTGCCGGGAGCATCTCCAACCCCAAGGCAAAGACCCTGTCCGAGAACAAGGTTGCATTTGTCTGCTCCGCCTTGACCACCCCCGACGGAGACATGTACTGGCCTGCTGCCGAGGCCAAGTCGAACTCATCCGCAAAGATCTACACTAGCCTGTTCGTCCGCCACTGGGATACCTGGAACACTGCCAACCAGAACTCTCTGTGGTACGGTCTGATTGTGAAACGAGACGGCAAATGGGCCCTTGACCATCCCGGCCTTACCAACCTCCTGCGCGACACCCGTCTGAGCAGCCCCGTACCTCCGTTTGGTGGCTCCGGAGACTTTGACATCTCCGACGAGGCCATAGTCTTCGTCTCCAAGGACCCGGATCTGAACCCCGCGAGATACACCAAGTCAGACCTCTATTACGTGCCCATCAAGTCGTGGACCGAGAAGGCCTCGACCCCCCAGCTTGTCAAGACTGGGCGTTTGAGGGGTTACAGTCTCTCGCCCGCCTTCTCTAGCGATGGCCGACAGATTGTCTTTGCGAAGATGAGGAGCGAAAAATACGAGTCGGACAAGGCGAGGCTGATGCTCATTCCTGATGTTACCGACTTGAGCAACGTACAGGAGTTCTACGAGACTAGCGATGGTGAGGGCGGCTGGGATCTGAGACCCGACTGGGCTATTTGGGGCGAGGACGACAAGGTACTGTACGTTGCGGCAGAGCGTCATGGAAGAACGGTACTCTGGAAGCTCCCCGCCTCACCCTTAAATGCTACACATCTTCCCCAGGCCATTCATGGCAACGGCTCTGTCGTTGAAGCGCACACACTGGGGACGAGCAATTCGCTCCTGGTCAGTTCCAGGTCCCGTATTGAGAGCTCCAGCTATTCAATCCTCGACCCTGAAACGGGGTCTATCAAGGAGATCTCGACGAGCTCTAAGCACGGCAAATCTTTTGGCCTCTCGGAATCGCAAAGCTCGGAGATTTGGTACCCGGGCTCAGCAGGATACGACAACCACGCTTTGGTTATGACGCCGTCCAATTTCGACTCGTCCAAAAAGTACCCGCTGGCCTTCTTGATTCACGGAGGTCCACAGTCGGCGTGGACCGATGACTGGAGCACCCGGTGGAATCCGGCCATCTTCGCCGAGCAAGGATATGTCGTTGTCTGTCCCAACCCGATCGGCAGCACAGGATACGGGCAGGCCCATATTGATGCGATTACGGAGAACTGGGGAGGCGGTCCTTACCAGGACTTGGTCAAGTGCTTCGAGTATCTCGAAAAGGAGGTCAAGTATGTGGACACTGACCGAGCGGTGGCGTTGGGAGCATCATACGGCGGCTACATGATCAGTAAGAACGGCATCTATTTATCCTCTTGTGACTGCACCAGAGAACAGATGCTGACAAGTCCGCAGACTGGATCCAGGGGAATGATCTGGGACGCAGATTCAAGGCTCTGGTCTGCCACGATGGCGTCTTCTCCACGCAGAGCCAGTGGTCGAGCGACGAGCTGTTCTTCCCGGAGCACGACTTTGGCGGCACGCTCTGGGACAACCGCCCGGGATACGAGAAGTGGGATCCATCGCTGCATACGGGCGAATGGGCCACTCCGCAACTGGTAGGCTGACCTGGAACACTTGCATCATGCTCGTCTACACGCTTGGCCTGCTCACAAGCTCACAATGCCTAGGTCATCCACAACGAGCTCGACTACCGCCTCCCCATCGCGGAGGGTCTATCCATGTTCAATGTACTCCAAGCCCGGAAAGTTCCCAGCAAGTTCGTCATGTTTCCCGATGAGAACCATGTAAGTCACAGTAGCTCTCGCCAGAAGACGTAGGAGTATGTTTGTTGTTTGTTAACGTGATGGAACAGTGGGTCCTGAAACCCGAAAACTCACTGGTTTGGCACAGAGAAGTGCTAAACTGGATCAATAAATACAGTGGTGTTTCCGACGACAGGAGGTTAGAGTCGCGAACAGGCATGCTTACCGTGTAGGTGGGCAAGTAGGCTGGCGTCGTGAGTTTGAACGGAGGGAGCTTGTACGATGCCTGGGATACGTAGTTGTACGAACCAAGAAACCGTCAAGGTAAATACGCACAAAGACCTCGAAATGCAATTAGTAGAGCTCATGCATGCAACTTGCATTACCGACAGTGAGAACCATGCTAACGTGCGGAGTGACACCGCACACTGTACCCGCCCGAACGAGGCTGAAGCCAAGCGCCCCAAATTCCATGCTTGGTGGGAGTCTCTTTCACAGCCCACCCAACCTTTGCGACACCAACAGCTTCGCTTCCAGCATTTCCTCCTCTTCAACACCAGGTTCAACCAGCGCTTGGGGCGGACACACGCTGTGGGACCCTTACAAGCTCCAGCCGATGACGTCCCAGCCAGCGCGACACCGTCGCTTCGAGTAGAAACCACCACGCTCTCTCCGTCTCTCTTCTCTCTTCTCTCTTTTCCCAGACAAGCTTCGAGACTTTGAAATACCCAACCAAAACAACCCTCTCGAAAACATGACCACGCCGCCCTCCCTCTTCCACGCGCTGCTCCGGCCGTCGATCCTCCAGGTGCTGCGCGCCACGGGCTACCACTCGACGCGGCCGGCGGTGCTCGACTCGCTCACTGACCTCGCGGCGCGCTACCTCTCGCTGCTGTGCCAGGCCACGGCCGACCACGCCGCGCACAACCAGGGCAACAGCGCCGACTTCACCCTCGTCGACATCCGCATGGCCCTGCAGGACGTCGGCGCCCTGCTGCCCGAGCGCGTCGCCACCGAGCAGCACTGGCGCGGCGACGAGGACGTCCGCGGCGTCGAGGAGTTTGTCCGCTGGTTCGCCGGCCAGCGCATGAAGGAGATGATGGAGTTTGGCAACGGGGACGGGGAGTCGGACGCGACGGATTACCTCAATGGTTGCGAACTATAACCCCTTTCAACGTAACGACATGGAGACGCTGACACTTTTGCTCGCAGCCCTCAAGAAGAAGCACAGCAAGACCGGCGAAGACGCAAAATACCACGGCACCATCCTCGGCCGCGGCCACGACGCCGGCGAGGTCCAAGTCGAAGGCGGCCCGGACATGACCATTGCCGAATGGATCTCCAAACGGAGCGTGACGCCCCAGGATCGAGATCAGCAGCCGCAGCAAGACCAAGACCAAGGCCAAAACCCACCCCAGCAAAACGGCCACATTAGCGACGACGATGACGACGACGACTCGGGCCTCAGCTCCGTGGGCGACCGCCTAGACGGCCACGAGGATATGGACTTGTCGTAGGAGTCCCCCCCCCCCCCCCCCCCCCCCCCCCCCCCCCNNCACCCCCCCCCCCCCCCCCCCCCCCTCTCCTGCAACTACGCATGCTCGTAGCTGGCGAAGGAACAGTGCAGCAGCTGGTTACAACACCGGAGAGAAAAGGGGGCATGTTGTTTGATTTTCTTTTGCATAGCGCCGGAGTTTCGGACGGGATGCACGGGCGGACGGGCGGACGGAAAAGACGGGACTTTTTTTTTGGTTTGGAAGGAAACGTCCTAGCTACGGGCCGCGATAGGATTTCTCTGCTTCTAGCTACAACTGCTGTCGACGGCATCCGCAAATCTGTATTTTTAATACCCATCACGTTCTACACTGACGCGGGAAAGGGACTTATGTGACATGTGTGGAAAGGTGCTGGATCTTCAGACCATTCTACTACTGACTGAGCCAGGTGCGTTTTCTATTATACATGTAATGCCCACAGCTTCCATGCTGTCTGTTTATACAATTCGATCATGCCAACTAGGCTGGACTATTCCCTTGCCGCCGTTCAACATGTCGTTAGATTTGGGGAGATGGGTAGGTATACTTGGAGATCCTCAAGCAATCGTGGCTTTCTTCCTCGCCGCCTTCTTCAACAGCTCGTACACGCCCATCTGCGTAGCCGCCTCGCGGAAAGCCTTCCTCTTGGTCGCCTCGTCGACGCCGTCGGGCCAGAAGTGCTTCTGGAGGTACTCCGAGAGGGCCTCGCCGCGGGGCCGGCCCTCGAGGTTGGCGGCGTCGCCGTCGGCGGCGGCGACGAGGGCGCGGTCGAGGTTGCGCTTGGCGAGCACGAGGCGGTTGCGGTGGCTGGTGGTGTCCCACGAGAGCTTGGTGGTGCCGAGGACCATCTCGAGGACGAGCGTCTCGGGGGGCAGGAAGCGGAAGAGGTCGCGGAGGGCCGTCAGGGCGACGACGAGGCCGGCGTGGTCCTCGATGCGGCGGAACGTGTGCAGCACCTTGCGCGCGAGCTGGCCGTCCATGCCGTCCGGGTCGAAGACGCGCCTGAACCGGACCGTCTCGGCGAAGAGGGCGCGCGTCGCCTGGGCCTCGGCGGGGAGGGCGTCTTCGGCGACGGCGCGAAGCCGGTTGATGCCCAGCGTCTTCCACAGCGCGCTGAAGGTGTAGGGGTCCGGGCTGACGCCCTGCTCGGTGACGAGGGTGCGGTAGAGCTCGAGCGCCTCCTTGGCCTGGCCGGCCTGGAGGTACGACTCGAGGAGCTGGTTGATCATGAAGGCGTCGGGGCTGATCTCGGCGTCGCGGGACGCCTGCCACAGCAGCCGGAGCCGTTCGTGGAGGCCGCGCATGCGGTAGTTCTCCGCAAGCAGGGAGAAAGTCTCGAGCGTGGCTCTGGGTAGCGGCGCCGGCGCCGACGTCGGGACCGGCCTGGCCCTTTTGCTGCTGCTCTTGTCGTCTCGCCTGGCTTCGACGAAGCTGATGCGAGACTCAATCATGCCCCAAGCCATCTCGTCGGCCCTCTCGAGGTCGACTACGCCGCCGGAGCGCTGCCAGGCGCCGATCAGGCCGTTGAGATGGATCGGGGCGGCGTCGACGCCCTTCTTCCGCATGAACTCGACGACGCGGAGGGCGCCGTCTAGGTCGCTGGCGCCGATGAGGCGCTTGAGCCATTTGCCAAAGAAGAACTTGTTTGCGACGACCGAAGGCAGGGACGTGGTCCTCTTCAAGTCGATCTTCCCGTCGCTCATCATGTCGACAAAGGCAAAGAGGGCGTTTTCGGTCTGGTTCGTGGCCAAGAAGTAGGATATCACCTGGTCGTAGTCGGTGATCTTCATGTCCTGCCCAAGAAGCCCTCGCAGTTGCCGGTAGACGGACCAGGCCCTGTCTCGGCCCCCCTCCGTGCCGAGCTCCGAGCACGTCCGGATCAGAGGCATGAGGATGCGAGCGTCCGTCTGCCTCTCCAGGAGCTTGTTGATGGCCCGCTGCGCCTGCTCCAGATCTCCCTCGCGGCAGTACATCCGCACGCCAAGTTCCCAGAACTCCTTGAAGGTCTCTGCGTTCTCATCGCCCAGCGTGCTTATGCATCGCCGCCAGCTCTCAACGGCCTTGGCCTCCCAGCCGTCCACAAACATGGCCTCGATGGTCAGCAGCTGCTGGGCAGGGCTCAAGACAACCTTGGCCTCGCTCATGTCCCGTGCCAGAAGCGCGATGTGCGACAGCCTATGGATGTTGACCGACTCGTCTGCAGAGAAGACCTTCCACAGGAGATCCCAAACTTCAAGGGGCACGTTGTCCCATCCATGTGCGAGGGAAAGCCTTGCCGCATGGTAGGCCTTGTACACGCCCTGGACGCTCTTCTTCGTGAGCTTCGAGTCTCGTCGCAAATTTCGTGAGATGCGGGACAGCACTATGTTGAGCCTCGCAATCTTCTTCCGTTGGTTGATTGTCCACGGCTTCTCTGGGATCTGCGGCAGAGTCACCCGCGAGCCTAGAGTTCCCATCTCAGGCAGCCCTGGTATCTGCGAATCAAGCTCATCCAGCATCTCCATGGGCAGCTCCCCGCCGGTTTTGTCGATTTCCGCGTCGATCGCCGCCGTGTATGCGTCCATCCTAGCCACCATCTTTTCTAGGTCGTCCGCCGTCTTCATCTTGTCCCAGTCGCCGCCCATCTGGGCCACCACCTCGTCGAAGGCGTCCTTCTCCTCCTGCCCGCCTAGCTGTTCCTTTATCCCGTGCAAGGCGTCCTTGAGCTCTGACGCATCGAGTTGGTTGAGCGAGTCGCCAAAGGCCTCCTCGCCGGAGAGCTCCGTCCTCTGGGTGCTGTTCTGCTCGAAGTACCGGACCGAGAATGACTTCCCCTCCTTCTTCGGGCTCTGCAAGGACCTAACGCGATCAAGGTACTGCTTAAACTCCAGCTTGCTTGGCTTTCGGGTAATCGCATCGTCGGCGGGCCGTCGTGCGGTGGCCTTGGCCTTGGAGGTCGAAGAGCTGTATGACGAAGCCAATTGGAGCTGTGGCGATCGCTGTCGAATCGCGAGTCGGCACGAGCGACAGATAGTGTTGTTTCGACATTGCAGGTCAAGCAATAGCGGCCGACCCGGCATTTTCGCAGCGCGCGAGCCTTCAGTCTTGAATCTGAAGTATCAACGTGGGATCTGGAACATTTTTAGGGTCTATACTTCGTAGTTGCGCTGCCACGGGCTTTATCGATAAGACCTAGAAATCTGCCACTCCAAGTGGGGACTACACGGGTGGTAGTGCTCACCGCCTGCCTTTCCGGGTGGGGCCCTGGTAACTTTTGCAACCGGCAGAAAGATAATTTTTTGTTCTGGCCGGCGGAATGCGAAACGAAAGTTGGCGAACACTCAAACACGCAACATGTCGAATTCCTCGCCAGAGTTCCTCCGATTCACAGGTCACAGGGCCTTCACCCAACGGGTGGTCCTGTCCACGCTGACCGGCCGGCCCGTCCACATCGCAAAGATCCGAAGCACGTCGCCGACCAACCCCGGCCTGGCCCCCCACGAGATTTCGTTCCTGCGCCTCATGGAAGCCGTCACCAACGGCAGCTCCATGCAGATCTCGTACACAGGCACCACCATCACCTACCACCCCGGCTTGATCACGGGCACTATCGCCGGCTTCGGCGCTTCCGAGGGAGACATGATTGAGCACAACGTCCCCATGACTTGCACCCGAGGCGTCTCGTACTTCCTGCTGCCGCTGTGCCTCCTGGCGCCTTTCTCCAAGGCGCACATGAACGTGCGCTTCTCCGGACCGGGCGTCATCACATCCTCCACCGAGACGGGCGACATCTCGGTCGACTCCTTCCGAACCGCCATCCTCCCTCTCTTCGGCCTCTTCGGCATCCCTCCCGCGCGGATAGAGCTGCGGGTGCTGCAGCGATCATGCGCCGGGCCCGGTGGACGAGGCGGCGGCGGATGCGTCGAGCTACGATTCGCGAGCCAGGTGCGGTTACCCAAGACGCTGCACCTGAACCGCAGCCCTGGGCGGATAAAGAGGATACGGGGCGTCGCGTACTGCACAGGAGTGTCGGCGTCCAACAACGCACGCATGATCCACTCCGCGCGTGAGGTCTTGAACCCCTTCGTGTCCGATATCCACGTCGCCGCACAATACGACCAGGCACCGCTCGTGCCCACCGGCGACAAGGCAGGGAGTAAGAGACGGCTGGGCATTGGTTTCGGCCTGAGCTTGGTGGCCGAGAGCAGCGCAGTGGGCGTCATCTACTCGGCAGATGTCGTCGTCCCGCCGGAGGGCGGCGTGGTCCCCGAAGAAGTCGGCAAGCAATGCGCATACCAGCTCTTGGAGACCATCGCGCAGGGCGGATGCGTCACCCACGCCTCGGCCCAGACGGTTCTTGTGCTGATGGCAATGGGCTCGGAAGATGTTGGTCGCCTGAGGATAGGCCGGGATGTCGTTGGCACGGAGGAGATGGTGGGGCTGGCGAGAGACTTGAAGACCTTTGGCGCGAGCAGCTGGGGCTTGAGGGATGTGGGCGACGAGGCGGACGATATCATTCTTTCTGTTAAGGGTTCTGGCGTTGGCAACGTGGGCAGGAAGATAGCGTAAGGGCAACCTACTTGGATGGTTCAAAATAATACACACACGCACACACACTAAGGCTACAACACTGACGAACGCTTGAACTTCCGTATTGACCCTACTGCCGTCTATCAGTTTGTACAGGCCGGGTCGTCACGTTGGCCCCCCGTCGCCGCGCCTCCAGGGCTGCCATGGTAGCTCCATAGCTCAGCGAGCGGAGGGAGTGCGCCGCCGTCCTCTCGAGGTCCATGGCCGCCGAGCGTATGGAGTGGACGATATGGTACTCGCCGAGGATCGCGTTGCCGGAGCTCAAGAGATCCGACAGATGTGACCTCGAAGATTCCTCCATTGACTCCTCCCGCGATAACGACATGGACTCTGATTCCCCGTTCTGCTCGTTGCCGTTGCCCTCATCCGCATCGCTTGGGCGACGTAGCGGCTGCATTTCGACGTCATTCGTCTCGTCGGCCGTCGCGGAGACAGACATTTCGCGAGAGACGCCACGTTCCTCCGCGTCCAGGTCTTCGATGCTGGGGACTGCTATAGCTTGCTGAGCGATGTCCGACCCCATGGGGCGGAATGTCTTGAGCATGACGCGGAGCCTCTCTCGCTCCGTATGGACGGTCAACATTAGGCACTGGACGGCGAGGATGGCGACGTCGGTTAGTATGTAGTACAATCGAGAGGTAGGGGGCTTCTGGCCAACAAAGTCGACGACCAAGCCGCCATGCATGTACCCCCGATGATAGTCTGGCCCTACCGGGAGGGCGCAGAACAGGTGTAAGAGCACGCAGATGACGTTGGGGACGACGACCAAGATGACGTGCATGCGGCTCGCGGGCATGAGGAAGGGAAAGGAGTCATCCTTGGGGGTCAGGTACATGTACTGGCCAACAGCACGCAGGATGAATCGGAACATGGAACATCTAGAGAGAGGGACAGAGAGGTGAGCGAAAGAGCGAGAGAGCAAGGGACGGGCCGAGACGTACTCCATATAATACAATGCACTTAACTCCACAAAGACCAGGGTATCAAGGCTCTTGAGTAAATGGGTGACGAATTCTAGCTTCCGTGCTAACCCAGGATTGCGTTTCCTCCTGCTCTTCTTCTTCTTGCGGCGCTGCGACTGCGACTGGGCGCGGCGTCGGGACGGGGTAGTGGTGGTGCTGGTGGTGCTGGCGAACGCCGAAGCTGGCTCCCAGGCGACGCGGTTGCCGGAGGAGGATGAGGAGAAGGAGTTGTTGTTGTTGTTGTTGTCGACGGAGGGCTCGACGGAGGAGGCATCGATCTGCGCCGGGGAGCTCGGCGAGGCATCATCGCTCATTATCGGGTCTCGTCATCTGCGAAACGCGGGGCCAGGGCGAGGGCGTGGCCGAAGGGTCTGCATAGGTAGAAATCCGTAGTCCGCGGGCAGCAGGCAGGGCTGACTATAGCTCAGGGAGTTGAGGTTGGGCAGGTCATGGGCGCCCCGCGAGAGAGAGTAGAGGAAGGTGATCAGACACGTGCTTGCGGCGCAGTTGGCAGGGGACGGACGATTACGAGATGGAGGATGGCTGCCACAAGGAAGTCGGGATTTGCAACTGCGAATTCGGTCGTGGTGCCTGGCGAGTGGTTGTTGTGTCGTCTGGACCTCGTTCGGAGCGTTGATGACGAGGCTCCAGCGGCTTCTCTGATAAGATTGCAGGGATATGTGCGAAGTGTTTATTCTTGACCGGTGCCACAATGGTAGTGCAGTGCTGTGGCGTGTGGCTGAGGACCAGCGTTTGAATCCGAGTACGAAGGACGGAAGTGTGCTCGCGAAGACTACATAAAGAATACATGGTACCGGGAGTAGGTAAAGCTTTAACTTATAAAAGTCCTAGTCTAGTTTGTCACTGGTCGAGTAACAACTAGCTAGCTTATAGACTTGAAGGAAAACCAAACATTAATTGAAAATGCATGACCCTATCAATTGAGAGAATCTAATTTACTTTTGTCTTATTAAAGGGTTGGCCTCGCATCTCAACTGTGGTGTGATGTGAACGATGCCCCCGCTACGTGCTACATAGTAGAAGCCTTCAGCATTCCTGTGTTCGTTAATAGGCGGAATTCAGCCAACCACGCATTGGGATGTTCTCTTTCATAGCGAGGCCCAAGGCCAACCAACTACAGGAAAGGCTCAGCTTATCCCTCTCTTTTACGGCTTTCGTATCCGGCCGCCGCTCGCAAACCTCCAGGTCGGCCGGTCCCATCGGCCGCCCAAAGGACCCCACTGCAAGGCCCCTCCTCGGCGTTCGTTCTTGTGCGCCAAGTGCCGAGATCGAGGAGAGCAGTCATTCATTCATTCATTTATTTAGTCAGTCAGTTAGTCAGTCAGTCAGTCAGTCAGTGCATGTTCACCAGCTCGCGTTGGATTCTTTCCGGTCCCTAGTGTGAGGCAAGCTATTATGAAGCGAAGGCTGCCCCTCTCGATGCACGTAAAACGGGTGGGTGGGGGGGAAGGGGACCCGTGTTTGTTACTCGCAGGAAACAAGGGTTTGCTTTGGGCGTCATACATACGGCGTATTCTTGGTGATTGGTCATCGCCATTGCGACGAGGGACGAGAGAGGAGAGAAACAGGAGGAGGAGGAAGAAGGGTGGTGGCGTGACCCTGACTTTTCTACACTGCAACAACAGGATGCCGTAGTGTCACAATTCGTAGCGTTTGGTACTTGGCGGACTACGAAGTACGTACTTCGATCACCAAGCGACGATGATGATGCTCAGATGCCCGCAGCCCCATCACAGCCCACTGCAGTCCCCCCGCTTTGAAAGCCCCCTGGTCTCGTCCGTCCGCCCCTCAGACTCAGGGCTTGAATTTGCGGGGAGGCCGGTTCGAACAAGCCGACGGCGATTGGCGAGGGGGACGCCACCTTGGTCATGGACACTCACATGGGAGCTCGGCGAAGCGGGGCCGGGGTGTGGATTACGCTTTAGGCGAAGCTTACATAGGTACCTGCCATCCCGTTGCGGGCTAGGATCGACAATGCCGGGTTTGTCATTAGTTGGCTGCTTGAAGGGAGGGAGGTACGCAGGCAGGCTTTCAGTTCTGTGGAAGCATACTAATTAGTAGGTACTGTACGAAGTATGTAGCCTTTGAGCATGATGTGAACAGTTGCGGGCGATGGAGGAGGGTAGGCTGGTACCCAGTCATCGAAAGACAAGCGGGATTGCATATAAGGCATATAGATCCACCGTCTCCCGCTTTCTCCTTCCCTCCTTTTCAATCAACCAGATCTTCAGGACCCTCCAAGACTAAGCCCTCTTACTACTACACATTAAATACCACCTACCACTCTTCGTCCTCATCGACAATCTCTACCATCACAATGAATCCCGAAACTCCCCAAACCAACACCACCACTACCGAGTCCACCGGTCGCCGTCGGGTGCGTCCTCCTTGTCTTCATAGGTCCTCCCCTCCCCCTTCACTCTACTAACCCTCATGACCAGTTGAGCTCGGGTATCATGCCTGCCTTTGCCAGCCTGCAAGAGCAGAAACGCGGCACCGATGCCAACACCGCCCGCCGCGCTAGCATGTCCGATCAGGAAGCCAAGGGCGGCTTCATAAGCAATTTCTTCCACAAGTACGCACCCAATCTGCCTCCTTGCATCTTCTCTCTGTATGGGATAAGTCATTAACCCCTTGCGCAGCAACTTTGGCAGGAACGCTGGCAAATAAATTCCATGAACTAAGCGCACGATGGCCGACCGAGGGGGTTCTGTATAATATGATACCAGTGATGGAGAAAGGTGGTTCGCCGGAATCCAGAGCGGTGCTTGTCGAGATGATTTCAGCACTGCCGTCAGACTGTAGTAATAACGAACATGAAACAAGGTAGAACTCTTCTGCTGTGTGCTTTATGGAGTGATGACTTAATCATGTGTTCATCAATCACACACACACCCACTTCGTATGATTTTGTCCAGAAACTAGGCTCAAGCTCCCTACCGCTCCGAAAAATGCGTGAAATCTGTTTAATCCACCCAAGACGCCCAAGTCAATCTTCAAAAGTGTCTGCAGTGCCTTCTGCAGAGTGGACACTGGCAGCCTCGAACTAAGCGCTCTCCAATTATATGCCTTGCTGCTCCTTAGCGCCTGAAGAAGCATTTCGCTCTATGCCTTGACCATGAAGATCTGTTGTTCGTTAGCACTGGTGAATTTAATCAGCAAGAGAAGGTGGCCACAAACCTGGTTCAACGCCGTGGTATCCATCATCGCCTGCCTCTTCTGCGCAATGAATCGTGACCTCACAAAGTTACGGCTTGCTCGGGGCGTCGAAGACCCTGTGCCTGACGGGGTAGTTGTTCCCGTACCCGGTTCTGATCCAGCAGGGGTGAATTCCTGCGTCGCCGCGAGACTAGCCGAGACTGAAGCATCCGACGCCTCCTTTGTGCGCCTCTTCTTCTCCTTCTTCTCCTTCTTTTCCCTCTTGGCCTGTCGCTTCTTCGACCGGTCGTCTGATGCTTCGTCTTCGTCCTTGGAGTCCTTCTTGGAGCGTGACTTGGACTTCTTCTCTTTCCTCTCCTTCTTCTTGGCCTTTGCGTCGTCGGTGCTGTCGTTGACGTCCTTTAGCTTGCGCTCCTTCTTTCGCCTCTTTTTGCTCTTTGACTCGGATTCTCGCTCAGATATTTCCATGTCGCCATCGTCGCTGGCTTTCCGCTTCTTGGACTTCTTTTCCTTTCTGAAGTCCTTAGCAACCGAATCCAAGTCCACCTCCACCACACCGACCTCCTCTTTGGCTTCAGGCTCGCTCGATGACGCATCGGAATCCGCCTCTTCCTTGGGCACTTCCTTCAACTCGTCGCCCACTAGGAGACCGCCTCGAACGAATCTCATGGGCCCCCATCGCTGTTCGACATAGCAGTTGGCGGCGACAGCCAACCGCACCTGACGGTCCTCCTCAACGGCGACCTCCGACTTGCCGTTCAGTCGGCTGAGCAAGTCCTGGAACACGTCGAGGCCAGTGACCTTATCCTCTTTGGACCGACTGAAGCCCAGCCCCTTCATGTCATCCTTCAGCGAAACCCGGATGTACGACGCGTTCGCAGCGGTGTATAGCTCGGAGTGTGGTGCGTCGGCGGCTCCGAGGAACTGACCCGGTTGCCAGCCCTGGGCTCGCAGGATCTTCTGCCCGAAGGTGGTGGTATCGCGGGTCCATTTGGTGTTGTTGGGATCCTTGTTGATCCGACTCCGGCTGCAGTGGAGGAGTTAGCGATTGGTGAAGAGACATGGTGATACGGGGGTTGGGATGCATACATCTTGCCCTCAGCGAGAAGTCCCATCTTTGCGCCTTGTCGAGTTCTGGTAGATGGACTTTGCCGGCTGGACTGAACTTGGAGTTGCAGGAATACCTGAAGGGAAAAAAAAGGTGGGCGGTAGGGGTGGATGACAGTGAAAAATGTCTTATCGAGGCCTGTGATTGGCCATGGCGAGATCTTGCTTTAGCACACCTCAGCCACACAAGGTGCTCACCGAGACTGACCTTTACATGCTGGCATCTGGCCTACACCGAGCTGCTGATGAGGATGGCCATAGCAGTCGCCAGCAGCCTACATGGAATGACCTGTCCAAAGAGGTTTTATAAGACCAAGCAAGACCAAATATCATCTGTTTAAACTTGCTTATGATTTCCCAAATTTCCTGCAAATAGAAAAGGGCCAAAAAGCAATCACGAGATATTCTACACGGGGCATCCAGGGCTTTCGTAGCATCTTAGGTAACCCCCTTGACAATCCGAGATTTTAACGGCCATGGAACCCACGAGTCGCGGTGTGGAAAAGAACGAGTCTGCCCACTAACATATTTCCCTCCCATTCGTCGCCTTGCTCCTCCGCTCGCCGAAACCAATCTAGTAGTTGAGCTCTCCGCCGCCACCGCCAGAAACTTGATCGAGATCTTCGTAGCTTTTGAGGCTTCGACCTTGGACAGCTTCGCGGGGCCCGCCTGTGGCGCCTCCCGCACCATCTCCCCAGCGCGAGCCGCCCACGCGGTTGCGGCCGGCACCGCCGTCCCATCGGTTGCCTCCACGGCGATCATATGGCCCTGAACGAAACTGGCCGCGTCCGCCGGGCATGCCTCCTCGCCGGATGGGCCCTCCGGACCGGTCATCGCCCATTGGGTTCCAACCACCTCCGCCACCACCACCGCCACCACCCTGCATGCCAGCAAACATGGGAGGGAAGTTGCCCGGAGGAATCGGGAAGCCTGGCATTCCCATCATGCCGTTCATGGAGAAGTTGTTGAGGTTGAAGCCACGGGGGGTTCCGGTGGTCGCCTGGCCATTTGCGGGTGGGAAGTGGCCGTTCGAATTGGCGTCGGTCCTGGAGGGCGCGATATGTGCAGGGTCTATAACGTACGCGTTAATAAGTTCGAACTATATAATCATGTGTCAGCATGGGAGCTCTCTCTTGAACGCATCATCAATAAGTACCTCCTGCTTCATGCCATCAAGCCAATCGGCGTGTCGCTTCTCGACGTGCTTCTTCCAGAAATGTTCCTCCTTGAACAGCTTCGAGCACTCGGGAGCCTTGCACCTCCACTTGTGCTCGTCCTCCTGCTTGACATGCTTGAGGAGCTCTTCCTCGACTGCCTCTTCAGCTGGGCGCCCGCCAAGTTTTCGCATATCAACCGAGTGGGGGTCCAAGATTTGAGTCAGTTTGTCCTCAAACGTCTTCACCCAGTTGTAGGCTCGAAGAAGTTGCTGTTCAGTCTTGCTAGACGTGTTTCGGAACTTCTTATCCCCGTCCACAGCCTCGCCCTCGTTTTCTTCAGCAGCCTCACTGCGTTTCTTGCCAGGGAAGGGCTCGCCATTGGCACTTGCGTAGGCAACTGCTCTGGCCGAGGAAGAGAGCGTGGTGCGAGGTCGACGGAGATGACCGCCAGGACACTTTCGAGTCAACTCATGAATAGAGTCGCTTTCGAAGACGCAGAAGAAGCAGAAGTTAAAGACGCGACGCAGGTATTCGATCAACAGGTCGAGGTTCTTCTTCTTGACGAGAAGTTCCTCGCTGTCGACCTCCTCCTCATCGTCGACGGCTCCCTCCTCCTCTTCATCGTCAATGTCAATGATGCCGTCTTCTTCCTCGTCCATGGCTTCATCCATGCCGACCTCTCGAGACTTCTTGACCTTTTTCGAAGACGCTGGGGCCACGGCGGGCTGGATAAGCCCAGCGTTCTTCAAATCTTCAACCTTTTCCTCGATTTTCAACATGGCCTGGAAGTCAGAGCCAAAGTCTTCCTCAAACTTGTTGACAATGCGCTGGACTAGCAGGAGATCTTTGTCAATACGCTCGGGCGCAGAAAAGAGATCCCAGAGTGCCTTCTTCCTAGGATGAACAGGGGGGTTGTGGACTCCCACATGGCACACAAAGTCGCCCCGAACCTCATCCTTCACTGTCTTGCCATTGATGGCATCAAGAGCCTTCTCGGCAGTAGAGACTGGTTGAGGCGAAGTTATCGGCTCATCTCCATCTTCATCCTTGGGATCAGCACGATCAATAGGGACGGCCGTCTCTGAGGAGGGATGCAACATGACCCAACCAATACGATGGTACCGCTTGCTAGGATTGGGATCGGACAGAGAAAGCCACTTGAAGCCACCCTCCTCCTCGCCAAGATATTCCTTGCAGAACGCCTCCAGATTCTGACGACTGACGTGGGGAGCGATTGTTTTGATGAGGAGGGTCGGCTGAAACTGATTCTCGTCGCGGATGTCTGCACCATTGCCTGGAACGAGGTCGCCAACTCCGAGAATCTCATTCGTGGCGGTCGCCTCACCTTCCTCTTTCTCAACGACACCACCAGCCCCATTGCTTTCGCTCTTAGGGAGTCCTTCCAGTGAGAATTTATCAAAAGTTCCAGATTCAAGATCTTGCTCCCACTGGGTGTAGGCTCCTCGTCGGACCTCGTTCAGTTTCCCTCGGAAGTCGTCGCGAATCTCTGGCACGTATCTTTCCTTGAACCATTGCTCCTTCTTGTGTTCAGCCACAAAGGTACGTGCCATCTTGGCCTGCAGTTCCTCCTTGTAGGAGTCGTAGGCGGCTTGGATCTTGATCTTTTCCTTTTCGCGTTCTTCTTGTGCTTCTCTGGGGTTGCGGACTCTTTCCTGGGGCCGGCGACCAGTTCGGATCCTCTCCTTATCGTCCTTGATCTTCTCGTTCATTCTCCACCACTCTCCAAAGTATGAGAAGCCAACTTGATAAGGGAGTTTGACGGGATCAGCAAGAGGATTGGCGGCTATGCCTCCAGCGGAGACAGGGGCTTCCTGGCCTGGGACATATCGATCGATATTGGCAGGAGGCGAGCCTATGCGACGTCGGTCGTCTCGGTCTCGATCATCTCGACGGGACCGAGGCTCGTACCGATCGACAGCGGCGGGGGAGCGGGAGCGCCGACGCTCACGGCGCTCATGAGCTATGCAACTACGGTCAGAGCCACTTTCGGGAAGGGTCACACCGTCAAAGGGGTATCTGGTACGACCCTGGGGAAGCGGAGCGGAAAGGCCTCAAGATTGTGAGAGAACGCACCTGGAGATCTCCCGCGGTAGAAAGGTTCGGTTCGGTCTTCTTTGGGTCGCGAGTCTTCGCGACCGTAGCTTCTCTCGACTGGGGACCGAGCAAGGGCCTCCCTGAAAGATGTATATGAATCCATTGTCGGCTGTGTCGGAGGCGTTTAAGCTAGCATAAGAACAAGATCTTATCAAGCTGAGGTTGGCCTGTGCTTGTTTAATAGGAGAGTGATTCAGGCCTGATTGGAGGCGGAGCCTATTGATGGGCGACATGATTGCGGTTAGAGAAATCATCCTGAACAGATTCTGGACCAGCAAAAGAAGTAGGGAGAGAAGCAAGAAAACGTGGAGGGATGCCAAAGAGGCGCCATGGAGAAGGTAGCTAGAGGGCTAAAGACCCCGGCACAGGGAAGGAATAACGGGGAGAGGAGACAAGATATGAGGAAGAGGAGTGTGACGATGACGATGGTGAAGACCGGATTGGAGATGCCAAGGAGGTTGGTTGGGAGGCAAGGAAGGTAGAAACGCGAGGCTGCCGATCAGCTTTGGGTCGACGAGGTGACCCAAGGACAACGGGGAGAGGGAGAAAGAAATGATGGAAAATCGGGAGTGACGAACTAATTGGACGAGCAAACGAGGCTGTATAGGTGCCGATGGCGCTGTTGCGGGTAGTTGCGCTCCAGCAGACCTCACCTCACAGCGAATGCAATGGCGATGTGACGGAGGGAAGTTGAGGAGGCTGAGTTGGAGACGAGACGAGACGGAACGAGTTGCGTTGCGCTCCGCTGGCCAAATGTGGAGCTGAGCGAGGCGCGCTGCGGCGGCGCTGTGACGGCTGCGGGTTTGATGCAGCCGCTCTGGGGTAAGCTGAGGTACGTACCTAGATTACCGCGTTAGTGCGGCGCGTCAAGTGTGGACCGCACTGTGCACGCTGGGCAAGCCGAGCGCTGAAATGACAGTGCGCGGATAGTGCGAAGACTGTTCAGTTTGCTTCCCACGCGCAATACTAGTAGTATGTACTTAGTAGCCTCGGGCCAATGAAGAGCAGCGCCAGGGTTCGGCTGGAGGGTGGCGATCTCCGGCTTTGGGCCAGGAGCCAGGAGGTCCAGTGGGTTGCTGGGGCTCGCCGCTCTGCTATCAATCGCCCTCGCCCTTACATCATGGGAACTGTGGCGGCGATTGCTCTTTAAAGACCAGCGATACGGCCTCAACAGGGCTGGCTCTTTCTCGCCTGTCATGCTCTCACATCGTCACTTGTCGAATATTGGAGGAATCGATTGACAAGACTTGAAGACATCTCACCGTCTCTCACCGTCTCTTGTTCCGTCCCGTCACCTGCATCTCCGCTTGCTTGCCTGTCTTACCAGCTTCCACTTTCACCGCCGTGCCCCACCCGCTCGCTCATCGCCCATGATAGCAAACAAGTCTCGGGAAGACTGCAAACATCCGTCTAGCGGTTGCCTCTGTTTCCGTCGGCTATAACTGTTCCTCTGCACCCCCAAGACCCGTTCCCGTCTTGGAGTTCGCCTATCTACCCAGGACAGTTGACAAGATGGTCCTCCCAAGTAGTCCCAAGTACAACGCGGCCGTCGAGGGTTTCAGGAAGAGCGAATATCCCATGATCAAAGGTTCGTTGTTCCATAACCCGGTCTCGCCGTTCAGCCTTCTAATTATCCCCGAGACTCCACTTATCTTGATCATGCTGGAACCACCTTATGCGCCAAGTCCGTCATGGATATCTTTGCCTCCGAGATGTCCTCAGTCCTCTACGGCAACCCACATTCCGCGTCCTCATCTTCCCAACACTCGACCTCTCGTATCGAAGATACTCGTATGAACCTCCTGTCTTTTTTCGGCGCCGATCCTTCTGAGTACGACCTGGTGTTCGTTGCCAATGCTACAGCTGGTGTCAAACTTGTCGTCGATGCTATGAGGTCTCAACCTGAAGGGTTTTTCTATGCCTATCACCAAGCTTGCCACACCAGTTTAGTCGGAGCCCGAGAAGAAGCTCTCGACAGCTTGTGTCTTGACGACGAGGGCATCCAGTCTTGTATAGATGGCGCAAATCCCTTCAGCAACTCTATTCACCAGCAGCCTCGCACAACGCTCTTCTCATATTCAGCCCAATCTCATGTGGATGGGAAACGATATCCCTTATCATGGAGCAAAGCTTTGAAGAAGACAAATGTCAGATCTGAATCCCGGATTTTCACATTGTTGGATGCATCTTCCTTCAGTGCGACATCCCCTCTCAACCTCGACGATCCCAGCATTTCTCCTGATTTCATCGTTTTCAGTCTGTACAAAATATTCGGATTCCCTGATCTTGGTGCCCTCGTTGTGAGACGTTCTGCGGAGCAAGTTTTTGACCGTCGCAAGTATTTTGGTGGAGGCACTGTTGATATGGTCGTCTGCGGCAAGGAGCAGTGGCATGCTCCGAAGTCGCATTTCCTCCACGAGCGACTGGAAGACGGCACCCTGCCATTCCATAGCATAATCGCTCTGGATATTGCACTGAGGATTCATCGAAAGCTGTTCGGATCAATGCACCGGGTGAGTGCACACACGTCATATTTGACCCAACGTCTGCTTGACGGATTAAGGCATTTGCGGCATGCCAACGGGGCGCCTGTCTGTTGGGTTTATACCGACTCTTGCGGCGACTCAAAAACGCTTGGGACTGGTCCGGCCGTGTCCTTTAATCTGAGAAACAGTCTAGGCGCCTGGACGGGCCTAGCTGAGTTCGAGAAGCTTGCAAATTTGAAAATGATGCATGTTCGGACTGGAGGACTTTGCAGCCCAGGGGGGATAGCTTCGGCACTGGACTTACAACCGTGGGAGATGAAACGAAACTTCTCGGTCGGATTCAGATGCGGTGCAGAAAACGACATCATTTCAGGCAAGCCTACTGGAGTTATTCGGGCTAGCCTTGGTGCGATGAGCACAATATCAGACGTTGATCGTTTCGTCAGCTTTGTGGAGGAGTTTTTCCGAGAGACGACGCTGCCAAAAGCGAGAGCTGTGGATTTTAACCCTTATAAAGCTAGCCTCCCTCAGAAGCAGGCTTCGCTTCGAGTCAAAGCCATTACCGTCTACCCCATCAAGAGTTGTAGCGGATTTTCGATTTCACAAGGTATCCCGTGGGAGATTCGACCTGAAGGACTTGCATGGGACCGAGAATGGTGTCTAATACACCAAGGATCTGGACATGCCCTTAGCCAAAAGCGCTGCCCGAGGATGGCTCTCTTGCAGCCGAATCTGGATTTCGACCAGGGCGTATTGGTAGTTGAATACCGTGGCAAACGTGTCCAAGGCTGTCCAGCCCAAATCTCGATACCCTTGTCTGCAAACCCATCAGTTATTGATACAGGTGTGAAACATCTACAGTCACGAGTTTGTGGTGATAACATCTCGGCACAACTGTACACCTCTGACGAGATCAACGAGTTCTTCTCCAAATCGCTCGGCGTACCGTGCCTGTTGGCCAGGTTTCCGCCAGGCGGTCTTGGGGCGAGCAGTCGATTCTCGAAAGCGCAGATGCAGAGGCATCAAGAACCAAGCACCGCCCAGAGACTGCCCGGATCTTTCCCGGATATGCCCTCTCCTCCCGATTCGGACTCCGAACAGCAGCATCCCGGGAAAATACTTCTTTCGAACGAGAGTCCCATTTTGATGGTCCACAGCGCCAGTGTCGACGCGCTGAACAGGGAGATATGCGGCAGAGGCGGGAATACCGTCACGGATAGGGCGTTTCGCGCAAACATTGTGCTTGGGCAAGCAGACGGTAGCAGAGGGCACCAAGCATTCGCGGAAGACAAATGGGCCTCGGTCTGTATTGGCCACCAGAACTTCAAGCTTCTCGGGGCATGCCGCCGCTGTCAGATGGTGTGCGTGGATCAAGAAACGGCCGAGAAAAGGGAAGAACCGTACGTGACGCTCGCCAAGACGAGGAGGTTTGATGGCAAAGTCTACTTCGGGGTTCACATGCGGCACGACCCTCCTACTCCGAGCGACCACCCTAGCAAGGAAACCCAGTATCCAACTATCGAAGTCGGCGAGGCTGTCACCGTGGAAGCAAGGGCATAGCCTGCGTGAACTTGACGTAGCATTTGGCATAGAAAGGCGTTTGAGGCTACTGGCGTAAGGTCACGAACTCGGACATAGGATGTACATTAAGTTACTTGATAGTTTGTGAGTTTGTGGCAAAACTAGTAAACATCAAAACCTCGTCATCTTTGTGACTCGCCAAGGCTAGATATCCAGAGATAACCTACCACTAATGCCAAAATCACCTTGTCTCCGTCCAGCCCTCCGTGGCGCGGTCGAGATTGAACGCGGCGCTGATCAAAGCTAGATGACTAAACGCCTGGGGCGTGTTTCCCAACTGCTCGCCGCTGCGCGCGATCTCCTCGGAGAACATACACAAGTGGTTGGAGAAGCCCAGCATGTTCTCAAACAGGTTGATGGCTCGGACGAGGTACTTGGGCTCGTAGACGCTGGCACGGGTCATGGCCTCGACGAGCCAGAAGGTGCACATGCTGAAGGCGCCCTCCATGCCGCCTACTCCTACAGACGAGTCCGCTGGGTCAGTATTCGTATTTATGATGATGTAACCGGAAATTGGGGCTTTTTTTCTTCTTCTTTTCCCTTACCATCATTTGAGAGCTCGGTATCGTAGCGGTATACCAGGCCCGTGCTGGTCAGGCCGCCTTTCTCCGGGGGGAGAAGAATGCGATCGAGGGTGTTGGTGAAGCGTGGGTCGCAGGGAGATATGAAAAAGACCAGGGGAGCAATGAGGATGGATGAGTCGAGCATTGTGTTGTTCTCGAAGCTCTGGACGAAACATTTCATCTCGGTGTTGTAGCCTTGATGAAAGTCAGTCTTTTTCTTAGGTCGGGCTTCAAGTCAAAACAGAATGGCGGATTGAACCTTTCTCCATGATTCGTTCGTAGAGGTTGTCTCTGGTTTCCAGCCATTTGGAGCGGTTGGGACACGGGAAGCAGCGCTTGTCGGCGAGACGGAGTCCGCGGTCAAAGGCAACCCAGAGCATGATCTGCGAATAGGTGAAGTGCTGCTTGTGGTTTCGGACTTCCCAGATGGACATGTCGGGCTCTACATGGTGGTTAAGATATGCCCTATTGAGAGTTACTGGTAAACTTACCGTCGACAATTGTCAAGACGTAGTCTATGGTTTCGTGTTAGTGATAACCCAGAGACGAAGACCCTTCAAGACTCACCGAGAATGTCGCGGACAGCGCGCCATACGTCCCAGGTGACTGGCTTTCCGAATTTGTTATACAGATAGATGGCATCCATGAGCTCACCGTAGATGTCAAATTGCTTGTGGAATGCCGCCCCGTTGCCGATACGAACAGGGCTGCTCCCGCGATATCCCTCGAGATGGTCCAGCGTGACCTCTGGGATGTCCGTCTCGCCGCGAATCGTGAACATGATGGGCAGGCCGCCATCCGGTGCACGCGAGTGGACGAACCGCTCCATGATGAAGTCCATGTACGCGTCGGCCTCGGCCTTGAAGCCGAGGCGGAGCAGGATGTAGATGGTGAAGCTGGAGTCACGGATCCAGCAGTAGCGGTAGTCCCAGTTTCTGACGCCGCCGATGGCCTCGGGAACGGAGAAGGTCGGCGACGCAACGATTGCTCCGGTGGGTTCTGCCAGTCTGTTAGAAACCGCGGGTCGGAGGCCGTAGGCGAGAGCTCCCCACCGTATGTCATCATTTTCAGTATCATCAGGCTCCTCGACACTACTTCCCTCCAGCGCCCCTTGTACTTTGACTGAGAGATGAAGTTGAACCAGAAGCTCTGCGTGTCGTGCTGCTGAGTGTCTAGAACTGCAGCCGAGATGCTCGACGTGACGTGGTTGGAGATGTCGTTCCGAACTACGAACGAGATAGTCTGCCCTTCCTGAATCTGGATGCGGGCGACGAGGCCTTCACCCAGCATGCCGGGGCGCTTTTCTTTCTTGAAGTTGATGACAGGGCAGCTTTTCTCGTCATCGCCTGTTTCCAGCGCCACATCGAGCTGAAGCTTGACGTCCTTGCTGTGGAAGGACGCAACCTTGCTCTCGGAATTCGCAGGAGTATGCGACTCCTGGAAGAGAGTGGTGACGTGTTCATCCCTGCCGTAGCCAAAGGCAGGGAAGATTTCAACATCTAGAGATGTCAGTCTGGATGGTTACTTAGCATATAGTGTTGTGAGAGCCGCGCACCGAGTGTCAAGGAGCCGCGAATGCATTCCACGCGCCTGACGAGCCACTTCTTCAGCTCCTCCTGGACCCTGGTGGCCTCGCGGTAGGCGCCCTGCTTGAAGTCTCTCGTCAAGACCTGGGCGCTCTTGGGGCGCGGGAAGAAATCGACCACGTCGACGACGCCGTCCTCGTGGATGGAGCGTGTCTGCAAGATGCAGGACGAGGGGAGGTATTGCTGCTTGGTGGTGCAGCTGACATCCTGCGGCGGAGAGATGCTGAAGTATCCACCCTTGTCCTTGTCCAGCAGACGGCAAAACACGGATGGAGAGTCGAAGTCAGGCCTAAGTTCTTGGGGTTCAGCCGCGAGATCTTTGAAGCAGAGAGGTTGTTGATTGATAAATAGAGCTGGGATTGCCTACCAGCACATAAAGTCGACGCTCCCGTCCATGCCGACCAGGGCACAGGTGTGCATGTTCCCAATCATGCCATAGTCCTCAATTGGGAGATAGCCTCCCGTCTGGGCTCTCCGAGATCCCCCAGTGTGTATCAACGGGCACTGAGATGTCATGGTGTTGTGGTGATTTGTGGTTGACTATCAGCTGGACGAAGCTGTGTGTGGTCGAGGAAGGATGACGCAATGGACTTTATACGTGCCAGCAGCGTGGAGTCGTGGAGTCGTGGAGTCGTGGATCGTGGACCAACTACTGGCTCACATGACAAAAGCCCAGGATTTGGATTTGAGCGGAGACTAGGATGATGAGAGAAAAGTTAGAAAAGGGAGGCAGTGAAGTGCGAATATGAGTTGGCTTGGAAGCGGTCAATAGACTGAGTAATACCGTGCAAGCGCGGGGACGTATCTAGAAGTCCACGATGCCCCTCGCCGCTTTGAGACTCGATTCTTCGCTGTGTGTGGCTGATACTATTTGTTTCCCATCGATCGTTACTAAAAGTAGCCGGGCACATGTCCATGTAAAAGCAGCCCAGCGAGACGTGTGGGGGGTAAGCCTCTAATGAGAAAAGGAATTTGTGCCCTTCTTCTAGTTGTTAGTGTCCGAGAGTGCATTCTAGAGACCATTACTATTTCGTATACGACCGGCAAACGCCGGCAACGGCGATGTTCGCCGAACTTGCATACCTCTAATGAGCCCTCGGCGACCAAACGACCCAATAATCACTAGGAGCAAGGCCCGATATTCATGAATATTAACTAATATCCAAATAGTGATTCTACGGTATCTCCCATCTTCCAACCCCACGGCTCAACGACCTCCGTCTGCGTCTTTTCCACCGTCTCCCAGAGGCGACTTGTGTCTCTGCATACATGTTGCAAGCCCATCTCATTGACGCCCTTCTCCATAATACGCCCGAGACCATCCTTTTTCGTCCATCGAGGCTCGATGGTGCTGTCTCCTGCACAGGAGATGTACTAGAAGGAGCAAATACTACAATTAACCATAACCCGGCCGTGTCATGAAAATACGCTGCTCACCTGTGCCATATATCCGATGCAGTGCGGTATGTGATTCGCATGTAATAATTCGTCATGGTCATGCCGTGGGTCGAGTCGATGATGAGATGGCACCCGGTCGCGAAGGGAGTTACCAAGCCCCAATCGTATCGTCTTCAGACACTGGAGGGCATGGAACGTGAAGATACCGTATTCCAGGTCCATCGTGTCGTTGTGTTTCACCCAAATGTATCCACCGCGACCCGGCATCAGAGCAGCCTCCCACGCATCATCGTTGGCTCGGGTCGTATTCAGCAGGACCTCAGGCTCCCGAATATGACTCTATGATAAAGAAAGATGCAGTTTTTCAACAGGACGCTCGATTCTGGAGCAGCAAATCTCCCTGGCCTAGACCCAGCTTTCTAGCGACATGGGGCATGTTGTTGAATGACAACCAGGGCGAGGAGGACCACAAAGACCACCGCCTCAAGCAGTCGAAAGAAGGAGATCCCAGAGTCAGCCATGACAGGATGAATATCGCACCGAGGTTAAGGACCGCACACCATGCCTATGTGCCTCGGAACTCGCCTGGGGTTTACTCATTCTTCAACCCTAGACGGCTTCGTTTGTTTTAGCACCAGCGTCTACGCCCGCAAGTGCAAGGGGCGACTGACTGACTTTACTTGCTAGGCTCCCTGTTAAGGACAAACAATCTTTTGGAGGGCATAGACCACTCCGCAGTCAGTTCGACGCATTCGGGTTGAATATAATAATATCAACAGTATACAATGGCTGCGGCTGGAAAGCGTGGTTGAAAGTTACTTGTTAGTAGCAATTGAAGCCACAGCCTCTATAATATCCGTGTTTACAGATGAGTGACTAGAGTGTCGTAGCTAAACCTGTATTTGCTAGGTTCAAACTTGGGGGGAAGTTCACACGAGGCGCTCGTTCCAGACCTGTGCGACATAGGCACGTTGCAAATCAAACACCATTATAACCAGCCGGAGTATGCGTCACCATTGGGTCTTGGAACTTCCCGCTTCAGATACTCTAGGTAGAACCTTGAGTCACCCTACCACGATGATGGGAGCAGGCGTAAAACTGTAGAGTGCGCCAACCGAACCTGTCTTAATACATGGATTATTGGTCGAGATATTTGCCGATAAGCTGGTGGAGCTTTCCAATGCTATGGAGATGAATCGAAGGCGGCAACCATGGCCTGGAAAATCGGCAGACACTAAAGCCGTACTACCGGCAATCTAGGTAGATGATAGAGTGCTTCTGCAATGACGAGGGGGAGGACCATGCACGTATCGACATTCCAAGATTAGCGGCCCACGTCTTTCTAATGTACTGGAACATGCCAACTGTTAGCCTTCTCGTATACGGGAATGGGCGGGACCTAGGCTGCGCTGCGGATACTGAAAGGCAGAAGGTCTCGGATGCTATCCGGGAGAGTGGATGGCGGTGACGAAGAACGGATGGATGGATGGATGGACAGGAGTCGCGAGAGCGGAATGTTCCTCTTTGCCAAGATTCGATTTAAGATGAATTATCTCGTAATGATCCGCACGCGGTGGCGACGGGAGGCACCTAGATAGACACCTATTTTATTTTATCGGACTGGACTTACTGGAGAGTCCGACGTTTTTAGGGGTCCGAATAGACAGCACAACTAGAGTAGGGGGCACGCGACTCGAGTTTTGAACATTAAAGTACGAACAAAGTCGAAATAAAAGGCTACGGAATAATAAGGAGCCAGTTGAGATTCAGCCCTGTAGGGTCAAGCTGCAGTGTTTTGAGGAGGCCAGTCAGACGACTGAACCAACCCGTCGACATACCCATGAAGCTGAGCAATGCGGTCTAATTATTAGTTTACAGCATGTGTTTGCATGGACGTTGGAGATGACCAGTGCGTGTGATCTGAGGCACCGGCATTAGCTTCGTCTTCTTGCAGAGACAAATGCGACCCTGTCAGGCTTTTTGGTCGGAAACTTCCTGCCGACAGCCCGGACTAATTAGTTCATCTGATATACGTACTCAAAAGTCAGCATCATCACCATTACCATTGCCATCACCATCGACAACCCCCTTAGCGTGCGCGTTCAGCACAAGCTCGCAGCAGACAGAAGACACCCTAAGGAGACCGTCTGAAACCCACAACTCTTATACCGAACTGAGAAAAGCCATCATACCCCGAGCAAGCCCGTTCCAGGTTCCAGACGCTGGTGCCTGGTTGGCAGCCCCTTCAGCGTCCAGGTGCCTACTCTTCCCTGTCCACCCAGTCTCAGGTACTAGCCCCAGTGCTCCACGCGACCAGGACGCGAGCCCACTCAGCTGCCACTGATCCGAACTGGACTTGACCAACCCGTCCGGGCGTCCAATCCAGGCCAGCTCCAGTGCCCAGGCCGCCTAAGAAACCCCCTAAGGGCCTGATCGGCAGGCCGTGGTTATCATCATCTCGGCGGCCCACAGGTACATCGGGGCCCCCGGAAGCTCTCGATGTACCCTCGTAGGACCCCTGTCAGCAAGTTATGCGCTGGAGCCGACGAGGGGCTCACCGCCTTCCGGATCGGGCGAGGGGGGGGGGGCGGTGACGACCGTCATGAGGATTCGCGGCGGGCCTCAGGCGATAGCTGCAGACGCGTTTCCTGTGTAATGTCAGCCGCGATGTCAAGCCAGGACAACCACGCTGCTATTGCAGCTGCATCTCCGTCTCACCCTGACGCCCCTGAAGACGCTGTTACCCGCTCAGCGTCTCCAGTGATCTCCCTGTCGACCGCGATGTCAACCCAAGACGAAGATACTACTACCGTAGCGGCGACCGCGTCCTACCACGATGTTCCTGACGACGACGCCCTTGACGGCCAGGTGGCTTCCCTGACTTCCCTGTCACCTATGATATCAGCCCAAGACAATGATGGTGCTATTACGGCTGTACCGCTGTCTTACCTCGATGATCCCAACGACCCTGCTACCCGCCCGCCGTCATCATCACCGCTGCCTGTGGTACCACCACCAGCATCATCAACACAAGGGTCAACGCAGGCGAAGGCCACTCGAATGTATTGGCGTACCGATATGACCGTATTCTTCCTCGAGCTGCTACGAGGAGCAAAAAACGAGGGCCGGCTAGAGTCCGAAAAAGCAAAGGAATTAAAGGCAGCGATGGATCCGTTTATTCCAGTGCTTGAGGCGGAATTTCCTCATTATAACTGGAAGGTAAAGAGCCTAGTTGACCACTATCGGAACCTTCGAAAGAAACACAGGCTGTTCCTGTGGATGACTTCGAGATCAGGTGTTGAATATGACTCTGACACGGGGTTCATTCATGCTAGTGACGAGCAGTGGTTAGCATATGAAAACGCACATGGGAAAACATCGATGTGGCTCAAGAATGTAGGGTTCATAAGATCTGACCTTTATGATGCTGTGTACGCTGGCAACGAGGCATCAGGGTTGTTTATCGCGGAAGCCGGTGACGGGGAAGGAATTGATAATATTGACCTGACCCAGAGCCAGGTAGTAGGAGAGGGAGAGTTCGAGGATAACAGGGTTGATGAGGGTCCCTTGGAGGTAGAAAGTCAGCTCACGCCATCTCTCTCGTCAGCGCTTGCAACCCCTAGCCGTGAGACAGGAAGATCACATACCTCATCGACGCCAGCTCGTTATTCCTCAGTCTCAGGCCGTCAATCCTCGACCCCAGTACGAAGCGGGAGGCCCCCAAAGCGGCAGAGGGTAGTTAAGGAGTCTGATAGCTTTGATATCCTTGTCAGCAGTGTGGCCAAGTTATCAGAGTCATACTCAGGTAACCTTGGAGGCAGCAATAGGGTCCGCGGCTGTGAGGATATTGAGAGCGCAGTGGAGGACATACGGGCTCGATTTGACCTCTCTGGGATGCGCCTGATGCGTCTGGTGCAGTGCTTTAACGAGCCCTTGAAGGCAGTACTGTATAACTCGTTGAAAGATGAGATAGAGGCAAAAAAGGCGATGTGCCGGCGGTGGCTAGGGGAGGAAGATGATGAATTTGATGATGTGTGGTAGTGTGATGATATCAGGGCTCTGTTGCTGCTAGCTGTAGGTTGAAATCAATGATCTAGTATTACATAAGCATGCGCATCTGTGTGGCCTAGTGTGAATTATTGCCTCTAGGTTGGTAGCTGTAAGAGTTCGCGATCCAGGATCACAATTACCCCACCAAGCACTAAAATACAAATAAAACAGTAATCAAGAGTAAAAAAAATAAAAAAAAATTCAATATAAGTAATTAAGTATAGTATAATACTAATTGTAATTTTGATATATTTTATTTCATACGGGAAGTCACTGTAATATTAGTGATTGTAGTTATATACCATATAGTGTAGATGGTGTTGCAACCCCTCATTTCCTCTAGGAATACAGCTTCCTATGCATCTCAACACAGTCATGCACAAGAGTGTTGCTAGCGTATTTCTCGGCCAATAGGATCAATTTATTACTCACATACCGATTTCTACAGCTTAAGGTCTGCAACTAGCTAGAGAGCCTGTTTCTCTTCACCCAAGCCCTCACATCACCACCTCTAGCCGCTCTCATCGCCGCTTCTATTGCCCTGATCGGCAGATTCCTCCTCTTCTGGCTCCTCTGCTGCCTCCATTTCCTCAAGATACGCATGATATGATTCCCAGTTGGCATCCCTGATGAAATCCCGAAGCTGCCGCGGTGTGTGGTCCCCAACAACCTGATCTGCTGTCTCTTAAGCCCAGGCTAATTCCAAGAGGTCATCTGCATCATTGAAGATATCCTCCTTAGGATTCATCATCTGGATGAAGTTCCAGAGCCCAGTCAGGGCATACACAAGCTTGACCTGGTCCTTGAAGTCATACTCCGGCGGGTTATTCCTGAGGATCCTAAACTTCCGCTTCACTCTCCCGAAGACCTGCTCCACAAGGATACGAAGCCGGGCATGACGTAAGTTATACAGTTCCTCTGGCGTTTGTGGTTTCTGAGCTGACTTCCACCAGTCATCAAGATGATATCGAACGTTCGGATACGGTACGAGGATCCCCTGCTGCAGCCCAAAGCCAGCATCTCCAAGGTAGAATCTCTTGCTTGGGATGTGAAGTGCGCCGGCTAGAGCAACCCGGGTAAGGCTTGCATCATGGTACTTCCCCTCTGCCCCAGCTAATATGTAGGAAAAGGTACCATCCATCTTCACAGCTGCAAGGACGTTCTGTGAGATAGTACCCTTCCTATTCCAGAACATTGACTGCCGGTGTAGCGGCACGTGGGCTGCTATGTGCGTCCCGTCGATGGCACCGATACAGCCGGCGAAGAGGCTGGTCTTCGGGTTAAGGGCTACCTCGGGGGAGAGGAAGTCATCATTAGGTTGATTGACAAAGGCAACATGTATCTGCCTCATGCCTTCAAGTATGACCCCCATCGTCTCTGAGATAGAGCTCTGGCTGACTTAGAAGAAGTGGGCAGCAGCTCTTTGTGTACTGCCTTGCCCACAGATCCACAGGAAGATCATGACCTTATGCTCGAGGGTCTGATACACCGTGCCGCCGATCCCCACGTTATCTCGAAGCCAGCTGCACAGGGCGTTGAAGGTGTTCTTGTTGACGCGGAAGAGATCGAAGAAGGTAGACTCTGATCCAGCGAGGAGGCCCTGCGCATAGTCGGCGGCGCCCTGGTATCCTCCTGGATGTATGACATCCTTTTCCGGTTGATCCATGCGGTAGTAGGCAGCTAGGGCAGCTGTGATGGCGATGATTGGGATGACAAGGTTGTGTTTGGTGGTCTGTCGGGCTCTACGGTTGAGCATGATGAGTATGACTTCACAGTCACGTCGAGTTTTTCGGTGGGGACCCCTACTAACCACAGACAGGCCCAAGAACGCAGCCACAACCACCGAATTGCGTGGTTGTGACTGCGGCAGAATGATGATTATCTGGCCCTCTTTTACGCCTTCAATAGGGAAGGTTGCCAAGCAGCTAGGATCAATGAGGGAAAACGTCAAAAGGTACATCCAGACGCTTGCATAACTCGCATGATCAGAGTTATCTTAATTTGCCTGTGGACTTGCTGCTGATTTAGGTCTAGTGAGGCATTTTATTTTATCGTTGTCTCCGCTCTAGAGTTACAGTTGTGCTAACCGTGGTTATCAAGGGCGTGCCGATCAGGCCCTAAAGCCCCCCCCTAAGGGTCCATTCCCTCCCCGCCCTGGTCCAGCGCCAGCGCCAATCCCAGAAGATCCGCCTCCCTCCATCGAAGCGCCTGTCCCCGTCCCGTCATTATCCTCCAAGGCTCCATCCTCATCATGCCCCCTTCTCGTCTCCAGCCCACCGACACTACGCTATCATCGTCGTCATTTGCGTCTCCTCCGTCTTCTCCTTCAGCCTCCTCCAACCTCATCCTCGTTTCTCCCGCCAGCTCCGACCGCGACGCCCTCTCCCTTTCCCAATCCATACCGCCCCCGTCGACGACGACGGCCTCCACCACATCCTCCACATCCTCCACCGCTACTGTAGCCACGCCTAGCCAGACCACTGCTTCCTCGAGAGCTTCAAGAACTCCACCAGCCTCGTCAACCTTGTCAGCAGCAGCAGCAGCAGCAGCACCACCGCCACCACCATCACTACTACCACTACCGCCCGGAGCAGCAGACATAGGATCAAGAACTGCCGAAGCAGCAGCCGGTCCGTCGTCCTCTGCTGCGCGGTCCCCGACCGACGACGAATCCGACGACGACATTGAGATGGAGCCCATCACCAGCCATCGCCGCCGCCGGAGCAGCCTCATGAACCCCGTTGGTAGCCAGCCTGGCCCCTCGAGCAGATCTCGTACCCCCAATGCCACTGGCCGAAGCGCCCTCGACGACTCCAAGATCTCCGAGGAAAGTGCCAGCGCCGACGCCTTCGCGGCCCGCCATGACGACTCAGGAGACGAGAGCTACACCGACGAGGACCTGCAGGATGACGAAGAGACGGGCTTGACGACAAAGGGGAAGCACAGGCGACAGAAGAAGCGACGGAGGCATACTCAATTAGACCAGCGCATTGCCAGAGAGAAGAGCAACAACCTATCCGCCGAGGAGCGCAAGGAGGCGGACAAGGATGTCGTCAAGAGACTGGTCGTCAATGGCGTGCTGATCCTCCTTTGGTATCTATTTTCGTTATCCATCTCTCTGGTACGTTTTGAACTTCATGTCTTTTTCCTACCATGGCAATGGCAATGGCACCGTCTCTATAGCTATATTCGCTTTTCAGCCTGGATCACTAACACTGCAACTGTTAGTACAACAAATGGATGTTCGACAAGGACCGTCTCAACTTTGCCTTTCCCCTCTTCACTACTTGTATGCACATGGTGGTGCAATTTATCCTCTCTGGACTCGTCCTATTCTTCGTGCCATCCCTACGGCCGAACCATGGACGCAATTTAGATCTAACGGAAACCAAGCCACCTGGCATGACCAAATGGTTTTACCTCACGAGGATTGGGCCGTGTGGTGCTGCTACAGGCCTAGACATCGGCCTGGGCAACACTTCCCTGAAGTTCATCAGCCTCACCTTTTACAGTGTGTATTTCCTTTGCTCTTCCTTCTCCCTTCCCACGTTGTATCGTCCATACTGATTCGACTCTCTACTTAGCTATGTGCAAATCCTCTTCACTCGCCTTCGTTCTTATCTTCGCCTTTCTCTTTCGTCTCGAAGTCCCAACCTGGCGCCTCGTCGCCATCATTGCGACCATGACTCTCGGTGTCGTTCTCATGGTCTTTGGCGAGGTTGAGTTCAAGCTCGGCGGCTTCATGCTCGTCATCTCTGCCGCCTTCTTCTCCGGTTTCCGTTGGGGCTTGACACAGATTCTCCTCCTCCGTAACCCTACCACCTCAAACCCTTTCTCAAGTATATTCTACCTCACACCCGTCATGTTCTTCATCCTTCTTGCCCTTGCTATCCCTGTCGAGGGCTTCGGCAACCTCATCGAGGGCTTCAAGGTCCTCAGTAACGAGTGGGGTGCCGTTCTCGCCCCCCTCTTCCTTCTCTTCCCCGGCTGCTTAGCCTTCTGCATGACCGCTTCCGAGTTCGCCTTGCTGCAGCGCACCTCAGTCGTGACCCTCTCCATTGCCGGCATCTTCAAGGAGGTTGTCACCATCTCCGCCGCCTCTGTCGTCTTCCACGATAAGCTTACTATTATCAACCTCATTGGTCTGCTTACCACCCTGGTCGCCATCGTTGCGTACAACTACGTTAAAATCAACAAGATGCGCCAGGAGGCTCAGCACGATGTCCACGACCGTCATATCGCAGATGATGACGGCTCCATCCGAAGCCGCAGTAGCACTAGTAGCGATATCAACGAAGACCAAGACGATGGCCCTGAGGAAGCCGCTGGGCTCTTGCGCAATAGCGAAGACCGACACGATACAGTCACCTCCGGCGGTGACTTCCAGCCCTTAGTCGAGCCGTTGGCAGCCTCGGACGAGTACAAGTCCCGTCGATCCGACTGAGCATTTCCTTGGCGTATTGTTTTGATATTCCGTTTTTGCAGCATGGCCCAATAGGCGCAACACGACCTCAGAGACTCTTTAATCTTTTCATATGTATCATTAGTAGACTAGGCATCATGCGAGATATAACGGACGGGGATTGATAAATCGGGATGGGTCGTATCTGGGGTTGGCAACTTGTACAGACAGTGAAGGAGAGACAGGTCAACATCATAACGGTTGGACAGCGTGTGGATTAGAGAGTCTGGCATGCTTTTGGCATATGCTCAGCACCACTGAGATACCCAACATTAGTTTCACTAAAGACTGAGGAAGTCGCCTACTTGCTTGATTCGGCGTATGAAAATTGGCACGTATGCTTGATTTGTGTGCCTCTTTCTAACAATCGGCTAATGCCATGCAGTCTCATGTAATAATCTAAGCTGTATTATTCATCACCGGGTATGCTAGAACCGATTCCAACGCCAAACACCGCGAAACAATCCAGTGAGGGTTGCCCTTTTCCAACACCTATCTATTTAACCCAACAACTTCAATCCATTCTTGGTCTTCTGCCCAGGCTTCGTCACGCCTCCACCGCCAACGGGGCCGAGACTGGGCTCGTACCCGCCTCCGCCACCTCCGCCGCCGCCGCCGCCGCCGCCGTTCCCATTCCCGCCCTTCTTCTTGTTGTATTTCTTGCCTCTGTCCTTGTCCTTGGCGTTGGACACTTTGATCTCCGTGTTGGCCTTGCGGACGACGACCGGGTGGCTCTGGATGTACTTGCCGTTCATCTCCTTGGCGGCCTGGAAGAAGTCGTCGGCGTCGCTGAAGCTGACGAAGCCGAAGCCCTTGGACTTGGCGGTGCGCTTGTCGCGGATGACCCGGGCCTTCTGGACAGACTTCCACCTCGTAAAGGCCTTGTGGAGGGCTTCGTCGGTCGTCTCGCCGGCGAGGTTGCCTACGAAGAGACGTAGATGCGAGGGATCCCACTCGAGAAGCGAGTCATCGGTCCACTTCTTGCCGCCGCCCTCGCGGACGACCGTCTTCTTGCGGTCTGTGGTGGCGGGCACCGCGACGGGTTGGGGCTCCGGCTTTGGCAATTCGGTGCCCGGTCGGACGTCCTTAGGGTCCCTGCTCACGTAGGCGCTCTGCCACTGCGCGATCTGGGCGGCCATGTCCGGGTCGTAGTCGTTCCCGCCGCCGGTGCCCGGCATGGGGAAGGGGTTCTGGATCTGCGGCGCGGCGCCATAGCTCTGGGATCCGTAGCTCGGAGTGCCGTAGCTCTGAGGGCCGTAGCTCTGCGCCTGCGCCTGCTGCGGGGGATGCGCGTAGGACGTCACGCCGCCCCGGGGGGCTCCGCTCGAGTAGGAGGAGTAGGAGGACGCGCCATACTGCGGTGCGGGGGCGGCGGCCGAGTAGCTCGAAGGCCCGGCGTAGGAGGGCGGTGCGTTCGCGTAGGAGGGTGTGGCGGGCTGTGCCACGGTGGGGGTGAAGGCTGGCTTGAAGCCGGACTTGGACGCCGGGGGCCTGGCGGGGAGGTTGTTGATGCCTGGAGGGGGAGGATACGCCATGATGAATAGAGCGACAAAACAAAGACGGATGTGTCTGCGGTTGTGTGCAAGAACGTACCGTGAGCCAAGATGTTGCTCAGAGTTCCTCTCTTCAGTCTAATTGTCTGCGCGCGCCGCCAGTTCTTGTTCCGGTGGTGCTGATGCGATGGTGGTTGAGGTTGCGGAGAGTGGGTGGCGATGTTAGTTGCAGAAAGGATGATGGGCCAGCCAAGGCCTCATCACCAGTCGTTCACCTTCAGCCTCGGCGAACGGACAAAATTTTGGCTCGGTGAGCGGTGAGGTCAGGGTCACGTGCATTGAGATACGAGACTTGGTCCAACAACTCCACCGTCACCTCAGTACTAGATGAGAACGACCAAAATGACCTTTTCCATGGTGCGCGGAAAAGCATGCAAAACATCCCTACTTTGTTCAAATGCGTGATCACAGCGCATTGCTATGATTGGCTCCGAAGAGATGCTTAGGCAATGCATGCGGCAAACATCACCATTGATACGATTGGTCCCATGACTTACCCTCCTTCTAATGCTCTGAAGCGGTCCAGTCCTAGGTGAAGGACCGGCTCGTGGGGGGAGATGACAAGAAGGGGAGATGAGGAAGAGGAGCGGATATATTATTTCAAATCAAGTAGTATTTCAAATCAAGATTCAAGGAACAGGGTGCCACTAATTATGATGGAGCACACGGGAGAAAGAGTCCGATACGTCTGGCAATCCCTGTGAGGATGGATGAGAACAACGTCCGCACGTACGAAGTAGGTGCTTTAAACCTGGGCTTGCCGGACATTGATATTGACCATTGGGGGTGGGGGCCCACGGAGTTCCCGCAAGCTTTGGGGCTCACCAAGAAGGCGTTGTGAGAGGGAGGAGGCATTTGCTGGATGAAGCCCAACGCGATTGGCCCCGTGGGAAATATCAACATCGACAACCCCTCACCTTAGCGGGGAGTGTTCCGTTGATGGCGGAGGCTAAATCGGTGAGGGCGGAGTTGTTTTGGGAAACCTGAGCATCAAGAGGATCAAGAGGATCGAGAGGATCGAGAGGGGCCATGGTTCGGTCTGGCGTCAAGTGCAATTAACCCAACGGGTGAAGGTCATCTTGCATCTCAGTCAACAGCCGTCGTCCCGTCTCGTCGTACTCGGCGACGCGAGCGACTTCGGACGTCAAGGCTGGGATGCATGAACTCGGCGCCTTCGCCGCGCCGCCGCATCATTTTCCGGATTCCATTCCGGTGGAGCTCCCCCTCCACTGGCCGAGGTGAGAGAGGGAAGAGGGGGGTCTCTGACGCAGTTAATGGGGTCTTTTCACCCGTAGTACTACGTAATACAAAGCCTGCAAGCCACAGCGCTCTACCACGTTCCTGGGCTTTCCTTTTGGGTTCAGCGAGGTGTGCGGTGGTGGTGCGGCCTTTTCTGGCCCCTTCTCGGGCGCCTCGGTTCGGATTCGCGAGATGTTGGCCAGCTCAGGCGCGCGCGTTGGGGCCTCGGGCTACTGTCCGACTGGGGAGTCGATTGGCACGGCAGTGGCAAGGCGACGTCGGGGGGTCCATTCAACTCCATTGAGAATCCCCCCCCAACGGGCCAACAATCGGGTAGTTTTGACTCCTCGACTCCCGGAGAGGGAGTCCCTGCAATATACGGTGGTAGTGCGGGCAATCTTCCCGCCCCTCCAACCCCTCCATCCAACCCCTCCAACCAGTGACGACTATCCTTCGGTCGGTACGGAGAACGCAGGACAAATGACCGGCGGGATCATCGGGATGGAGTTGCGTTTTGCGCAAGATTTTTCTCTCTCGCCGGGGATTCGGCCTGCGCAAAAAAATGTCTACGATGGGGGTTAGACGCAAGACGAACGATGGACTCTAGGCGAAACACGGCGAAACACTGCCGTGGCGCCAGCTGGTCACGGTTCTCTAACCAGCCATGTTTTGTCTGAGTCACGGCGTGCCTCCGGGCTGCACAAGTCCGTGATCCGGACATGTCGTGGGGACGAAGATGGGAGGGAACCCCGTCTCGGCCTCAACCTGGGATCCAATGGGAGTGAATGGGGCCTGGAACTCGGTCCGTAGTTTGCTGGACGCTGTAGTAGCCTCGTCTCGCACATGCACTAGGGCGGCGGGAGGAGCACATCAGTCATGATGATGGCCACGGACATGCAGGCAAGGGTATGAATGCCATATCTTGTTTGACATGAGGCCAGGGTTGTTTGTAGCTAAGTGATGGTGAATTGCGGCCGGGTAGTTGTTTAAGAACGGCCGCCGGTGACGGCTGTATATCTACGTATACATTACAATCAAAGCACAACTACTTCGTGGCAGCAAAACACACATATACACACACAGCACAAGCACTTACGTTGGGAAAGCAGGAAAGCAAAAGGTGAGGCATGAATTAACAAGCAACCCCCACCGTTTGTAAGCATCAAGCCAAACACCCAGGTAGATGTGCTATGTAAGAGCACCACCTTTTTGGGTCGGTCGTCGGCGCAGTGACGACGATAACTAGTGGGAGCCCCGCCAATCAGTGCGAGTGTCCGCTTTTTTCCTTGGCGTGGCCCGGCCAAACCAAACTTGTCACAGCAAACCAGTTCCATCTGCCATTTTGAGGGAGTTTGGGGACAGAAGTGGCTGTGACAGCGTTGATGAACGCTGGAAGGCGGTGGTTCGTACAGTGACTGCAATGGCCCGTACGTAGGTAGACACCCCATAGTTCAACGGGCCCTGCTGCCATGTCCGTTCGCCGTAACCATGTCCGTCGCCTGCTTGCGCTCGCCGCTCTTACCTCCCGTACGTAGTACCGACCGACCGACCGGGCAAGCAGGTATATTTCTCCTCCCTCCCTTCCTGAGCCTTCATCCTTCTCTCGTGAACCCTCTCCTCTCTTCTTTTTTTCCCTTCCTCTTCAAACCTCCCCACCATCGTCTTCCGACTCTCCCCTTCTCAACCATCGTCGCCTTCATACAAAACTCGCCCATCATGTCTGGCCCCGTGTAAGTTCAACAGCCCTCCGTCAGCCCTCCTCATCCCTCTGGCTTTTTACCCCACCACCCCGCCCCAGAGATCTTGTCGTTCCCTCTGGCGGCCATGCCTCAATTCGCGCACGTTGAGCGCTGCAAATCGTGAGAAACCCTCGCGGTGAGCCTGCGTCTTGGCTGTTGCTGCTGAGAAACCCCTTCCCGTCTTGGAACACGGCTCATGGTCTTGAGGCAGCGCCCGCCTCGCGAATCTCAAGCTCGGCGGCGCTCAACACCCCACCTCCACCTCAACGTTATCCCCGTCCGACGCGTCTCAAGATGCGAATCATGCTGACTCTGTGCCAAGTGCGGATCTGGGCCTCATCGGCCTTGCTGTCATGTAAGTGAAACCCTCCGTCCCGACCTTGTACCTCCTCCCCCGACCCTAGTGTGCTGACGGCTCTCGCAGGGGACAGAACCTCATCCTGAACATGGCTGACCACGGCTTCACCATTTGCGCCTTCAACCGAACCGTCTCCAAGGTCGACCACTTCCTGGAAAACGAGGCCAAGGGCACCAAAGTTGTTGGCGCTCACACCGTCGAGGAGTTCGTCAGCAAGCTCAAGTCTCCTCGCCGTGTCATGCTCCTTGTCCAGGCCGGCGCCGCTGTCGACGACTGGATCGAGAAGCTCCTGCCCCTCCTTGACGAAGGTGACATCATCATCGACGGCGGCAACTCTCACTTCCCCGACTCCAACCGCCGCTCCCGATACCTCGCCAGCAAGAAGCTCCGATTTGTCGGCTCCGGCGTCTCCGGTGGCGAAGAGGGTGCCCGATACGGCCCCTCCATGATGCCTGGTGGCAACGAGGAGGCCTGGCCTTTCATCAAGGACATCTTCCAGAGCATCGCCGCCAAGAGCGATAATGAGCCTTGCTGTGAGTGGGTCGGTGATGAGGGTGCTGGCCACTACGTCAAGATGGTTCACAACGGTATCGAGTACGGTGACATGCAGCTCATTTGCGAGGTACGGTGCTCCGAATTCTCCTTAACACATTTTGCGCCCGGCACTAACAAGTTAATTCCTAGGCCTACGACATCATGAAGCGTGGCCTTGGTCTTTCCAACAAGGAGATTGGTGATGTTCTCGCCAAGTGGAACAAGGGTGTCTTGGACTCGTTCCTGATTGAGATCACCCGCGACATCATGTACTTCAATGATGATGATGGCACTGCCCTCGTTGAGAAGATCCTCGACAAGGCCGGCCAGAAGGGAACCGGCAAGTGGACTGCTGTCAACGCCCTTGACCTGGGCATGCCCGTCACTCTGATCGCTGAGGCTGTTCTCGGCCGATGCCTGTCCAGTATCAAGGACGAGCGTGTTGTTGCCTCCACCAAGCTGGAGTTCAAGAGCCGCACCACCAAGTTCGAAGGTGACAAGGAGCAGTTCCTTGATGATCTCGAGCAGGCTCTTTACGCCTCCAAGATCATCTCGTACGCCCAGGGCTTCATGCTCATGCAGGAGGTAAGAAAAAAACTCCCCTGGAGCCCCTCATATGCCGGAAGCTAATTAATTCCCGTAGGCTGCCAAGGAGTACAAGTGGAAGCTCAACAAACCCTCCATCGCCCTCATGTGGCGTGGGGGCTGCATCATCCGATCCGTCTTCCTCAAGGACATCACCTCTGCTTACCGCAACGAGCCTGACCTGCAGAACCTTCTCTTTGACGACTTCTTCAACAAGGCCATCCACAAGGCCCAGCCCGGCTGGAGAGACGTCGTCGCCAAGGCTGCCCTTCTGGGCATCCCCACTCCCGCATTCTCGACTGCTCTGTCGTGGTTCGACGGATACCGCACCAAGGACCTCCCCGCCAACCTGCTCCAGGCCCAGCGTGATTATTTCGGCGCTCACACCTTCCGCATCAAGCCCGAGGCTGCCAGCGAGAAGTACCCTGTTAACACCGACATCCACGTCAACTGGACCGGCCGTGGTGGCAACGTGTCGGCCTCTACCTACCAGGCATAATGGAATGGCGAGAACAGGACGGTAGAGAAGGGATAGTAAAGATGCCAGGGCGATCGGTGCATGGCAACCGCGTCATGCTAGTAGAGTTTTGAATAGGTACGCAGGGGATACTGGCGCTGCGCCAGATAATGGGCTGGAATGGGATGGGTTTAGAGTGCTCAGGCAGAAGATTTTGGAATCCTGCAGCTTATTCGCAAAATAGCAAAAATGATAAATCATGACAAGTAAGAGTTTGGCCTGTATTTGTGTTGTAGAACGATGAATAACAGATGTTGAGATGTCGTTTTGAGTCAAAATCGTGAACTCATTATCCAACAGATTTGCGCTGTACGAAGTACATATTAGATAATTCGTGGAAGCTGGGGCACGGGGCAAGGCTTTGAAGTGGACGTCCCACGAGCCCCACTATTCGACGCCACCCTCCTCCGCGGCCATTGGTCAAAAACCCACAGCCTTGTCGCGAGAAGTTTGGAGCCGCGCCAGGACATTGTCGCTCGATTCTTCAACCAATTCCATCCCATCACTCGTTGCGCCGCCCCATCCCATCGCCATCGCCTGGCATTTTGCCTCGCTGTTACACTCTGAAAAGGTCTTTCATTAGCGTGCCGCTCCCTGCAAGGCGTCAATCGCGAGACCTGTCCCGTGGACACGCTGTCCTCCGTCCGTCCTCCGCCCTCCGTCAACCGCGACGACCGTCACCATGGCTCAACCCGATCCCAGCCAGGGCGTCCCCCAGGACCTCGTATGCTCAGATGCCCGCCCGTCGCCGTCGCAATTCGTCGCTGACTATCTCCTAGATGCCCCATGTCCACCTCATTTCGTCCTTTCGATACCCGGCGATGCCCCGTCTCGACCTCAACGAGGTGGCCAAGTGGCTTATGAGCGCTCCCCAGGTCGCGCGAGACCGAGCTCCCTTTTTCTGGACATACCTCGACAAGCCCACCGACGGCACCATCCTCCTCACATGGCAGCCTCTGCAGCGCCTAAGCACAAGCTTTGCGACTGATGGTTTCGTGTGGGCGCCTCCCGAGCAGGTTTACAAGCATGACCTGGGCAACGGACTGGTAGGTTCTGCAAGGCTGTGTGCGCTGTACGATGCATGCTGACGGTGCGCCAGATATTGGAAATTTACTACCAAAAGGCCGGGTACATCCCCGGCGAACAGTTCGCCCTTCATGCTCGACGGCGATTCCGACTGGTCCCCGTCCCCGGACATCCCAACCCGCCTCAGCCAGACGTCAGCCTCTTCGTTGTGCATTACGGGCCTGCTGAGCCCAACGACCGCGTCCCCGTCAATATGATTCCCTTCGACGATCGAGTCAACAGCATCATACAGCAGCGACACTTCCTGCAGAGAGCTGGCCAGATTCGTCGCAAGGAGTTTATGCTGTCGGATCGAGTCAACTGGCCGACGCTGCCAGACCCCACGCGCCAGCAGATGGCACCACAGATGGTTCCCCGAGGGGTTCCCCAGCAGATGGCATATCCTCCGCAGGTTCCCCAGGGACCCCCGACAAAACGCGCGAGGCACGCTGCGAGTCAAGGACAGCCGGCCGTCGTTCCGGGAATACCTCAGCTGGATGCTGCTTTCGATGATGACGAGGATGTGTCACGTGGCGATATGTTCGACCACCTCACTCCTAGAGAGATCTCCCTGAGTCGATACCAGCAAAACCACGAGTGGATGGAGGAGATTTTGTCCTCGCCTTATAGAATAAGCCAAATTACTCCGGCAGATCTCAACCTGGGCTTCAAGGGCGAGCTGGCTTCGTTGACTGAAGGCATTTTCCCAGCGCAGGCCGGCGAAGCCTCTACCTCGCTGCCAGAAAAGCCCTACATTGGCCGCCTAGATGCTGGCCAGGCCGACGAGTTCCGCAAGCGTGTCAACGAGCACATCGAGTCTACCAAGGCTGAGATTGAAAAGATGCAAGCCGCCCACGCCGAGGCCCTTGCCAAGTTCAAGGAGAGCTCACTTTTGAACGCCAAGGAGAAGGAGCTCAGAGGCGTGGTCGAGAGCACTGGGCCCGAGGTCTGGAGACTCGAGGGCAGGTTAGACCCTCACGATGAAGACGCGGGCCCCCATCCCACGACTACGAAGACGATTGATGGGATTGTTGCCGAGGTTGAGGCTGCGACGGGTCGCAAGGTTGAGGCCAAGGCGCCGGTGTTCCGGGTTCAAGAAGGCGGCTTTCAGGCGCCAGCTCCGGAACCCGCACCAGCTCCGGCCGCGCAGCTTTCTCGACAGCCTTCTCACGCCGGCTCGCAAGCCAGCGGCGTCCTGGTTGGCGGCGAGTCCGATGTCGACATGGGCGGCACTGCTGCTGGACTACTCGATCAGATGGGCACAGGGCTGTCAGCGATGTCTACCCCAGTCAACTTTCCAACACCCCAGCCACAGCCATCAACCGCGTACTCGGGCGCGGCTACTCCGTCAACTGCTTTTCCGCAGTCCGCTGCTCAACAAGCGCCCGGCGGTGACGATGTGGCCATGGGTGGGACTGACCTGCCCGCGAAGGAGCCGACCCGAACGGCACCCGACCATGGCACGGGAAGCGGAGACTGGGTCGTGGTTCCCAAGGGCGGAGCGACTCCAGAACCGAACGCTCCCGCCATTACAGCCGCGACAGGAGCTGCAACTACAGCTGTTGCCCCGCCGGCCACGGACGACAGCGAGGCAGCCAAGCAAGCCCCTGCGTCCAACAAGCCAGCGTCGGCTGCCGCAACGCCAGCGGTCACAGATGGCGGCTCAGTGTCGTTTGACCAAAACGACTTTAGCTCCCTGGGCGACCTCGACTCGGCCGGAGACGCCCTCGCCGGCTTCGATGGCCCAACGCTGGATGGGTCCGCGGGCGAGCTGGGCGAGGGCCTGGACCTCAACATGGACATGGAGGACTCCGCCTTTGGCGATGCCTTCCACGGCGTCGAAACCTCGGACACTCCGGCAGAGGGACAGGGGCAGGACATGTAGGGTTTGTCGTGACCCCTGGCGAGAGACGGCACAGCACGAAGTCTACACTCTAGAATTCAAAGAACGTGCACGGCTCGCACTGCTGGGTGAGTCCCAAGACTTGGTGGTCTTGGCCTCGGGTAATTGCTGAAACGATGGAGAATGGCGCGGTGTGTCAAGGGGCGTCTGTTTCGACGCCTGACACGGTTGTGTTTTTTTTATTATGCCAATTGTACGAGTCGGTATTTTTTTCTTCGATGGTGTATCCAGTTTTCTGTAGAACACGGGCCGGGGAAAATCTAAACAAGTAGTATCTTGTCTAATCTTGGCTGTGAGTGCAAACGCGATTGTTTAGGCTGTCTCTTGTATCGCCAAGAGGACAGCCAGTTGCAGTGATAACGCCAAGTAGAACACCTACATAGTAGTAGCAATACGCACCCTGATGTTATTCATATATTCAGCTGGAATCCCCAACTTATGCTGGAGACTCCCCTCACTACCACGAAACAAGTCGGTTTGATCGCCCCAGCCAGGGGTTGTTGCATCGCGTCAGAGTAGCCGCCCATCCTATCGCCGAAACGAGACCCCGGAAGATCGTCTCTGGGCCAGGAAGCATGAGTCTCACAGGCTTCTTGAGACGAAGATGCCCAGACTGGCCTTGTCGCGAAATCATCAGGGACTGGTTGGTTTCTGAGAAACTTGAATCTTGAGGGGGGTGGCGCTGGAGTTGTTTCCTCGACTTCCTCATATCTCAACTCGGTTGCAGTTTTTTTTAGGTCTGGTCAGCTTTGGTTCTCTACACTCTTCTGTTCTTCCAGGCTGCTAGACGGCTTTGTTTCTACCTGCTTTGCGCGGGTGCTAGCCTCTTCTCGAAGCCAGCGATTTTCATATTTCTGGGTTTTCTTTTTTTCCTATTTGAAATGAATTCATCATCAAGGTGGATGGTCGTGACAATCCGTGTATCGACTGCCGTGGCTCAACTGGTTGCGCTTCAACCGGTAAATCTGACATTATCTCTCTCCTAACCCTGACGTCTACCTATCTAACTTCCGCAAGGCCATCGACGTGGAAGGACAGGATACTCAGGTCACCATCGTCTTCGAAACAGTCTCCTCTAGAGCTGGAGCCATCGAGATCGCCTTGGGCATGTTGCGGTCACTTCGTAACGCCCAAGATGACTGCAAGACCCAGGACACAGTTATCGTCACGCCGACCACAGGGGCAAGCGGAGGGGTGCTGTCTCCAACCACATCCACCAGCGCGCCTGCGAGGGAGAACACGCCGCTGTTCACTCTGGTTCCGGGGGGTAACAACAGGGCAACGTCGGTAGGGAACCCCGCGGTTGTGAAGACATGGCAGAGTGCAGACAGACATGCTAAGACGATAAGCAGGCGATGGCCGAATGTACCACGGCTGTCAGTACGGGCGACGGTCAAATCACCACCGCCGTGGCCACCGAGTCGAGCCCTCGCAACGGGACGCTCTCAGAGACGGGTTCCGCTGCTAGTCCTACGGCCTCTGGAGATTTGGGGGATGGATCCAACGGAGGCACTGAGGACGACGACGAAGAGGATAGCGATGACGAGGATAGTGACAGCGACAGCGACGAGGAAGACGGCGACGAAGAAGAAGAAGGCGAAGAAGGAGACGACACGAAGACTTCGGCTGATGGCTTGCCTACGACACTTGCAAGCATCACTCTCGTCGGGGGAGACGCGGCTGCTCAGACTTCGGGGTCCGCATCCGAAACCCTTTCAAATGTCCCCTCAAACTCAATAGCGTATAAGCCATTTCCAGGCGATTTACTCGGGATAAGCTTGGTGGCTGCAGGGGTCTTTTTACTTTGTTAGGGAGATGGAAGACCTTCCCATGAAAGCATTATTGACTGCAACTAGTAGCAATACACACGCCTTTATTATTGTTTACACAGCTAGCTATAACTACGATGCTTAAAACTGTGGGCTTTAGTAATAAAGAACAAGTGCGGCAATACAAATGCCTGACATTGTTTGCTTATTAATGTTATTAGGCAATATATGCAACAATAATAATGCCGCCGGTCTCATCCAAAACTCGAGTGCGGATCCTCATGGTCCTCCTCGGAAGATTCCTCTAATTCTAATCTCCCTTGCTATATACTCAGCCTTGGTGTCCGCTGATGTTGGGGTCGAGAGGTCCAAAAGACGGCCTCCTTCCTCGCTGTTGTAAAAGTTCTCTGGCTTGAGGTTGAGCAAAACGGTGACGCGCAGGAATTGCTGGCGGATCCATTCAAGTTGTCCCGGCATGAGGAAACTCGCCATGAGCTGGCCCAAGTCTTCGGTAAGCAGAGTTAAAAGACGGCTTAGCGGGTTCACGAGGTGCCATGGACCCTGTGCGATAGCGTGCGCCTTGTGCTCGTCTGGTGAAGATGGGTGATGGTGATTTTTCATTCTGAGCAACCTCTCGTCTCCCAAAGGAAGTGAGTGATGGCTAGGAAGCAAAACATGTGGATCGGTAAAGTCGGCGATGCTTGAGATTTTGGATCTGTTGCCGAGGTAGAAGGGCACACTGTGGCATATGGAGTCCACCAAGTGTTGGAGGGCCATTTGGCACTGCATGTACTCTGCCATGTCCTCCGACACTTGATCGTCTTCACTCTCAAGGTCGTCGTCGTATGGAAAAGTCGTACAGAGCGATCCAAGGATGACCTTGATGAGAAGTATGCGTTGACATCGCCAGAGGTTCCAAATAGTCGCAATCTGGCATGACGGATAAACCTCGCAGACCGACTGGTAAGTGGGAATCAACGGACTGATGTCTTGCCCACCAACCAGTTTCAGCGGCATCCAATGGTCGGGTACGCTTTGTCCCCACGCCAAAAGCTCCCCGTCGATGCGCCTTGCCGCCTCTCTCATCTCTCTGAAAGCTCGACGGGGAGCCGCAGCCCGGCGACCCGCGGTTGCGAGCTTGGTGTACCGGGCCCGCACTTCGGCCACCGACGCGCCTATGGCATCAAGTGCGGAGCTTGGATTGTCCGGTGCCGCCGCAAGCGCCTTGCTGCCCAGCAATGACGGCGCGATGGCGTGCAAGGGCCGGTTTTGACGCATTGCCGAGTATACTTCTGTGTGGAGCATGAACCTCCGAAGGTGTGCGCTTATCTTTGCATTGATTCCGTCTGAATCCGCGAACGGCAGCAGTGCGACTGCCCCGTTGTAGTGTGCAACCGAGGCAGAGCGGCGGCCGTATACGGCCGCAATGTTTTCGTGGTACTGCAGCGCCAATGCGGCCAGCATTGTTGCTGGTCTACCGCGCTCGGCGGGGTCCTGAGTCGCCCTCCGGAGCCGCCTGGCGGCCTGCGCCAGCGCATTGCGCGGCGTTTGGAAGCTGCCGGCGCCATGCCGCCACAGGGACAGGAGTTCCGAGCTGACGGCCGACACGACGAGGGAGAGGGGCGACTCTTGGCGTTGCGAGCGATACACTGGGATCAACAGCTCAAAGAAGCCGCGAGTGGACTCCATGTCGCGCCCCAGGTCGGCGTAGTTGCGAAGAAAGAACGGCACGGCGGTGTCGAGGTGGATCGGCGGCCCCGGGCCCGGCGCCGCCACCGCGCCCGGCTGCTCAACCCCGCTTGCTCGACTCCGCACAACAGCGCGATGAGGCCCGCCGTTGAACTTGAACTTGTGGCTTTGGTCCTTGAATTTTAGACGGGCAGGCTTGGCCTTGTAGCCGCCGCATTGGAGCCGAAGGCGCTGGCACGCTCGGCAATCTGGCTTTGCTTCGTCGCACTTGACCCGTCGGTCTTTGCACGTAACGCAGCCCCCGGAGCGGCCCCGGTTAGCCATTGCGCGCGATGGTGACGACGGATGCCGAAAAGAGAGATTTTGTTGCGACAGTCTGATCATAGGCATCATTCTCCTCAAATAACCCAGCTGTTGGCCGCTTACCAACTCCGCCCGAGGTTTCCATCGCAAAAGAAGCACTCGATCTAGTCTAGCTTCATGGTGCACTGACCACGTGGTTACGTGGAACAATTCCCCGTACATACTACCTAGTACTTCGTATTTCATCCCACCGGGGTACGTACTCGTTAATACGAGACCCGAGTAGGTATACAGGTATACAGGTTACTAGTAGTATAGGAAATCGTCAAGTATAAGAAGAGACCAGCGGATGGACTCTGTGTTGGCTTTAATCTTCAAGTCCAAGTTGGCTCGCACTCGTCAAGAAACCCCCTTTTACTCTCAAGTTTTACTTTCAGCCACCATGAAGCTCACCTTTTCCCTCCACGCCTGCTCGCTTCTGGCGACGATGGCGGCCGGGGCTGCAAGTCGTGCAACTCAAGTTTCTCGTGCAACCGACGCCGAGGACCCCGTACTGCTTTTGAGCACAGACAAGGCATTTCACTTCGAACTACTGGTACCGATGGGCCAAGCCGCCACCTCGGGATCAGACGTTGGCCCCATCCTAGGCATCGCGAAAAACCTCAAACCCGGAGACATGATGGGCTACAGCCGCCAGTTCCACGAGCTCGCCAACCACACCAAAGCCGAGGCTGAAAACCCGGACAACGCCTACGACCCCGCCAATGTCCGGGATACCTGGTTTTCCGCTTCCACCTACTTCCGCCGCGCCGACTTCTACCTTCATGGCAATTGGACCGATCCGCTTCTGAAAAGTCTATGGAAGGAGGCAACCGAAGCTTTTGACAAGGGAATCGCTGCCTTGCCTACTCCGGGCGAGCGTGTTCGAATTCCCGTGCCCGAGGCCAAGAGTGAACCTGAATTCACCGTTGAAGCTATCTGGTACGGGGCATCAAACGATAAGAATGCCAGATATCCAACGTTAATCATCGGCAATGGTTACGATGCTCCCCAGGAGACTCTCTATCACACCTATGTTGTTCCGGCACTCGCTCTGGGGTACAACTGCATAACTTACGAAGGCCCTGGTCAGCCCACGGTACGCCGGTATCAGGACGTTGGTTTCATCCCGAATTGGGAGCGTGTCGTTACGCCGGTTGTGGATTACGTTCTCTCAAACAAGTCGCAAGTCGTGGACGAAAACCGTGTCACACTCATCGGCAACTCCAACGGTGGCTATCTGGCTGCTCGCGCGGCGGCATTCGAGCACCGACTAGCCGCGGTAATCCTTATTGACGGCGTTTGGGACATCTATGATGGCTACATGTCACAGCTTCCACCCCAAATCAAGACTCTTTTCGAGTCAGGCAATAAGAAGAAATTTGATGATACGATTCTTGGGCTGAGGAAATCCGGCAACCTCACGACCCAAGTCTCCTGGGGCCTGGACCAAGGTCTGTGGGCATACTTCACACACTCGCCCTTTGAATTCTTCAAGCAGCTCCAGGATTACGCTCTTACCAAGGAGCTTGCCCAAAAAATCACGGTGCCGGTATTTATTGGCGACTCTGAATACGACGCCATCTTTCGTGGGCAGCCGCAGAAGGTGAAGAAAGCGATTGGTGCCAAGGCCACTCTCCACACTTTCACCGGTGTCGCGGGCTATCATTGCCAGGTCGGCGCTGAACAGGAGTTGGCAAGGACCATCTATGGGTGGCTGCACAAGGCTTTGGCTAAGACGGAGCACTCGTTTTAGCAATGACATCTTGCAAGCTGGGGAAACAAAGCACTTTATAGTTGTTTAATATCTTATTAAGATGAGTTATGCTATTCGGGTTATATGATACTTCTAGTCGGACTGTATTTCATATGCTACATGCTTATTTAGGTTTTTACTCTCCTTAAACAGTCTTGCTATTTATAATAATAAAGTAGTTAGGGCATTAAAGTATTAAGATATTAAGGCATTAGGGCATTAGGGCATAAGAGTGTTAGAGCATTATAGAGTTTAGGTATTAAAGAGTTGGAGTATTAAACAGAGCATTAGGAAATCGGAACTGTGATAAAGCAAACAATAGGCAAGAAGTGTGAGCTTCCAGCGCGAATTGCACAACTATGTAATCTCTATAGAGCCCTAATCTAAGGAATATATGCCGGCTAAGAAAGAAATCGCAATCAATAATCAAGAGTACTAATGTGTAAAACAAGTTTGGTACGTCTAATTACTCTATCAAATTAGAGAAACCCAAACAGGATATCTAGAAATGAGAAATGCTGATACAAACAATGCTGATGATGCCCATACCGAAGCCATGAAAATACATACATACATACAGAGACCCAAATCAGACAACTACAAACAGCACAATCATGCCATACCAGCCCGGATGTTATCGTACACGCTCTTCGGGTACGACAGCATGTTCCTGGTCGTGTCCGGCGAGCCCATCTTGCTAGAAACGGTGCGCACGATGCTGCCGGAGCCCGTCCTGTCGCCGCTGGCCTCCCAGTAGACGGCGCCGGCGAGCCCCTTGGCGGCGATGTAGCTCACCTTGAGCTTCGCCGACGCCAGGTTCTCGTACGTCACCAGCTCCTGGGTGGCCGAGTCGTACGAAAAGGCCGCGATGGCCTGCGTGTTGACCTTGACCTTGGCGCCCGCCAGCGGCAGGTCGCGGTACAGGTAGATGCCCTGGGTGGTGGAGCCGCCGCCGATGCCCGTGAACGACTTGCCCGGGCCCGCGGTGCCGGCGAACGACCGCCCGTACAGCGGCATCCCCAGCACGATCTTGCTCGCCGCGATGCCCTTGGCCACGTAGTCGGTCACGGCCTTGTCGGTGCTGAACGGCGTGGCCTTGGGGTTGGCCTTGGACACGTAGACGTTGGCCTGCTGCCCGGTGATGGTGTCCCAGCCGCCCGCGTAGTCGTAGGCCATGAGGTGCCACGCGTCGACGTACTTGTCCATGCCCTTGAGGTTCATCGTGTTGTAGTGCGTCGGGCCGGCCGCCGTGGCGATGGTGATGATGTAGTGGTAGCTCGAGCTGTTGGCCTTGGCGTACGCGTCCAGCGCGGCGCGGATCTCCTTCAGCAGCAGCACGTAGTTGTTGGCCTCGACGCTGTCCGTGGGGTACTCCCAGTCGATGTCGATGCCGTCGAAGCCCCAGTCGGCGAGCAGCTTGACGGCCGACGAGGCGAACTGCTTGCGGGTGGCGCTGGTGGCGGCGACGGGGGCGAACTTGGACGAGTAGGTCCAGCCGCCGATGGACAGCAGAGTCTTGAAGTGGCGGTTCGCCTTCTTCAGCAGATAGAGCTGTTTGACGCAGCCGTAGGCGTTGTTGCCCACGTCGTTCCAGGAGTCGCTGCTGTAGTGCTTCTGGAGATCAGCGTAGGAGTCCGATGATACTCTGGGCCGTCGTGTCAGTGGGCAGTCAACTGCATAGTTATAGTCTCTCGCCAGAACCACTTACACGGTGCCATCGGAAGAGATGTCTAGAAAAGAATACAGGAGGTGGGTGACTTGGTCAGCTGGGATCTGCTGAGGCTGGTAGTTGGCGCCGTAGATGCCCCTGACTATGTTAGCACACGTAACTCATTGCATCTACCTGGCTGTGAGCGAGAAGGTCATGACAAGCGTACCAGTTTGTAAAGTAAAGCACATTTCGTTTCTGCGTCGCCCGGGTCTCGACGGCGACGGCGTCTGACTCGGTCAAGACGGCGGTGCCTTCGGAAAGGGTCGAGTCCGCAGCTTCGGTTACGACAGGGTCGACGCTGGTCTGGGACGCCAACTGCTGGATTACAGTAGCAACGGAGAGGGCGGTGACGGTGGAGGTGGCGACGCGGACGTCATGGTGGTGCAGCCTGGGGATGGCGAGGACGCTCTGCGCCAGGAGAGGCGTCAAGGTGAGAAGCAGGCGAAGCATTGTCGTTGATGCCGAGGGTGATGGGTGATGGGTGAGATGGTAACCGGTAACGGCGTGTCGAGGGGCTTCTTATCAAGAAACCGAAGAGGCCGCCGTCCAAGCTTGGAACTTGTTTCGCGGTATCCCTCGTGGTGGATTAAGACACGGCCGTGAGAGGGCTACCAACCTTGGGTGTGGCACTAAGATGCTCGAGGAGGGCTGGGACGAGGGCCTTCGAAGGACAACCACCTTTGAGAATGCAACAAGGAGAGGGATCCTCAGATGACGCGTAGTATATACTAGGGCGATGGGACTGATAGAACAAACGTTCATCATGAAGACTTGGGGATCAGAGGGGGGGGCCCTTATTAGTCGACACGAAGGGTCCCAAGTATTAGGAGCCATCGACGCCCAATTCCAACGCCCACTCAACGGCTTTCAACGCACCGAACGTTAATATGAAAAGAGAAGAGCCCCCCTTTGCGCCGAGAACGGCAACAATCCGCACAATTAAGCATCCACATCGTCGGCACTGAGAAGGGAAACCGAGGTATGCAGGACCCTTGCAAGCGCAACGCCTTAATACTAAAGCAGGGCGTTCGCTGCCAAGACGGGAGACGCCAAAAACGTGGGCGGAATGCGCCACTCTCTCGAACCAGCTTAGTACTCAGCGTTAGGGCAGGACGGCGGAAACTTGGTGTCGCGGGATTGATTGTCTTGGGTTGCGCGTTGGTGACTTAGATGAGTAGAGATGGCGGATCGTGACGGACACTTTCTTCGCCACTCAGGGGTTCACCATCCGAGCTGAGAGCACGCCTTGGTCCGGGCTCTTTCTGGATGGTCATCTCATGTTGATTACTTGTCGGATCTATTGAAGTTCAGAATAGCTCCCTTTTCTCGGAATATGTCATCCTTCCACCACCCCGTCTCGCTAGCTCATCTGAGCAAAACTTACCTTGGTGGCGAAAACCCGGCTCTACCAAAGGCAAAGGATGGGATTTGAAGACGCGTTTCTGTACAAAGTACTTCCAGGATAGGAGCTCTTCAACTTGAAAGTCCAGACCTTGCCAAGGGTAGGCCCTCGCCTGGGGTCCTCCCTGTCTGTCATGGCGGCCGTCTAAGTCATGCCCCTCGTGACAAGATGCTATTGACGAACATTATTCCATCTGCAACGTCAGATGTAACATTAAAGAACCAGGGACGGGATTGTTAATTGTTGGCATTGCAGTCTTCGCAAGAACGAACCTGTTCTCGCCAAATCGTGAATCCAATACGCAGCATTTGTCCTTCCAACACAGGAGTACGTAGTCAGACTCCCGCGCTAATCTAGCTACGAACGATAGTCGAGGCTTCGCGCCGGTAGTTGGAATCCAGGGACTTGTTCCATTCCATTGGGCCCCCCTTTGTTGGATTGTCCCGGATCCTAAACATGCCGCCCCTTTTTTCGATCCGTCTTTGGACGTCTCCGAGCCGAGACGCTTCGCACGAGTAGCCATTTGCAGCCGTCCAACTTACTTGGTTAGGCCTAGAGGGAGGCGTGTTTCGACTCCATGTCAGGTGTCGTTACACTGAATCAGAATCCAGCCACTCCCCAGAATTCGGCTGTCAAGTCACACACCAGGCAGGATGACATCATTGTCTTGTACCCGTGTATTCCCGTTATAGATTAGATATTGGTGTCTTGTTCCAGTTATGTACGTCTGCAAAGTGGTACGATGAGTCATCAGTACCATTATGTGGCCAGTATGTATTCGTAGAGCCAGCTGGTGGTTCTCGAACCATAGATATGCAGTCCCCAGCTTGCATGGATGCGTTCCTGCAACACCGTTACAGTACATTTGGCCTTCGACATGAATATTGCGCACATGACATGTCTGTACAGGAGGAGGCTGGGGCAAGTTGAGTTGGTACAGTGCCAGTTTAGGCAACTGCTAAGTGAAGCGAACCAGCACGAGTGTGGCTGAGGGCCGCCCGATAAGACGGATGACCACCACCAGTGATGCCAATTCGTTTGGCAAGATGATTAACGTCATGATTCTTTGGGGTTTTTTATTTTATATTTTACCATCTGAGATCAACCCCGATGCTATTCATTCGAATTACAAGGAATTGACCGTCTGGTGTGTACGTGAGGTTCTCCCCCTCTAGCTCATTGAGTCGTCAATAACAGATCTCCTAAAGAAGCCACCACCACACCATCTTTAACGAGGATCAATCTAGGTTATTAATACTGGAAATGGCTTCAACTAATCACATGTCACCATCACGACGCGGCAATTTCACCCCTTGATGCCCAACATGGCCAACCTCCTTAGACAACCTCTTTAGACCAAGCTACCTACATACATACTTATCTATCTACCCCCCACATTTTCTAGAAGCTGTTGATCCCCCGGATCTAAGCCACCGCCCCCAGGCCTGAACCGCCGTTGCCTGGGCGCACAACCCGGGCGGGTCCGAAATCTCCGCGCCGGAGCTTCACCTTCATTCGCCGTGGGCCGTCCCCCGGGGGTGGGGGACGCATTCGCATCACCGCCGCTTCGCCCCCGGACCCATGGTTCGCTCAGACTCAGCCGCGTTCTGTCGCTCTGCACAAGTTGACAAGGACCTCATCCTTCGAGCGTGATGACGTTGGCGGCCTGCAGACTGTGCTGTCTGTTAGTGTTGCGGGTTTTACATGGCGAGCTGCGTACCACCCCTGTTAGGCTGAGGGCGACGAGGTCTTGGCTCTCCATCTCAGTTGTTCATAAAGAAGACGTGCGGCCCGCCTGTCATCCTGAATTCTTCCTGCTGAAAAAGAGAAAGGATCGACCGCTTATTTACTCCTTTTGTTTCGTCTCACGTATCTATCTAGTCTAGATACCTGATACTCTACAGCTCGCTTCAACAGCCACCAGCTTCACCCTTCTCCTCCTCTGACAACCCATGTCTCCACGAGTTGCTGCCCGTCGTATCAGGGTGGCCAGTCTTCTCAACCTCCGCAAGCCCATGCTGTCGGACTTCGACGGCAACACGCGACCGCCCTAATGGGTCTAGTGCACCACGGCTTAGACCTGTTCAACTACGATCAGCGAGCCTGTTCTAGCCAGGTCCTGATCCCCAATGATGGCACCCCGTCCAACATTGAGTACGACGAGTACGTCGTCTACAAGAGGCCTGAAGAGTCCGGGCCTGCGACTCTGCACGGCGAAGGGGATGAGCATGTTGCCCATCACTTCACGCGGGACGATACGTCAGGCACGGCCTTGTTCGACTTGGCTTTCCGGCAAGGTTCGCTCCTGAATCGCAATGTACGCTGTCCTCGACAGGAACTATCAGTCTGCCCAGTGTGCTGACTTTCTCAGGGCGAGTTTCGCAAGCCAGACAACACGGAATCCCCCTCGGTTCGGATGGAGGGTCGGATCCGCAGAGTGTATGTTTGCCGTGCTCTTGAGCACATTTAGAAAACGCTTGACTAACCAGCTCAGTGTCTGCTTCAAGCGCAGAACTCCCCTAGACGGCGGCCGGGATATCCTCAGCATGACGGTTGACGACCTAGCCGCCATGAATTTGCACCCTGCAACCCTCCAGTACTCGACCCGTACAACAACGGAGTCACGATTCTGGTCTAAGGACAGATCTGAGTTGAGTAAGCGTACGAAGAGCAAAATACTACTCGCAGCTCACACGCACTGACACAGACACAGGCCTCATTCTCGCATTTTCCGAGATGCCAAAGACTCCCTGTGACTTCCTCTCCATGACGTACAACGTCTATACGCGCTCCGCCACCATCCTGGTCCGACAGTCCTGGGAGCCGAGAAGACACAACCTCGACGACCTCGACGAGTACGACCACCGCCTAGAGTCGTGTCGAGCCCACTGGGCGCATCCTCTCATCATGCCGGTTGTGCTCCTCCAGGTGCAGTTCATGCGGTGCGAAGAAGCCGTCTCCGACAACAACATGAACGTGACCGTCCTGGAGTACGACGTCAGCAACATCTCGGGCTTCGACGCCGAGGAGGTCTCGCCGCACCGCCTGAGGCGGCAGATGAGCAGGGACGAGAACGGCAAGATCACGTGGGGCCCGATGACGATGACGAACCTCATGAAGCGGGCGCACGAGGTGTTGAAGGACACCATCAAGCTGCTGGACACGATCCGCTGGATGGAGCGCGCCGTCAAGGTCCTGATCTTGGCCGGCGACGAGCTGGCCGAGCGCATGGGCAGTTCGCCTCAGTTCGGCCAGGACCTCAGCACGCTGAGCCCCTTTGTCTTGGATCCGGAGCGAGGGCCGGTGCCGGCGAGTCCGGTGCTCCTGCCGAAGTTGCAGATTCAGGCTGCCGACGGAGAGAGAGAAACGGACGGCGACTCGCTGGGTCCGCACTGGCACGAGATCAGACAGTATCTCGACGGGCTGCTGCGGCTCTGCATGGGCCTTGAAACCGATAGGCGCATGTCAGAGGCCAGATGCCGGGCGCAGATCGACATGGCGAGTTACCCCTGATGTGGCACCTCTGAGGTGAAATCTCCGAGGCGACATCTCGGAGATGGTATGTAGATTCAAGGAACTTTTGCTGACGAAAAGCTTTCCAGATCTACAGCAAAATGGCCCAGGAAGACAACGTGCTCAACGCGCGAATGGCTGTAGCGTCCTCGCGCGACAGCTCCTCGATGAAAGCCCTAGCCGTCATCACCGCCATTTTCCTTCCCGGCGAGTTCCTGGGCTCGCTATTCGGCATGTCCATGTTCGACTGGCTCGGCCCGGACGAAGACGATGGCTCGGCCAGTGGTGGTGGTGGTGGTGGCGGTGGCGGTGGCGGTGATGGCGAAGCAGGCAATGTCAACCGCTTCGGCCAGAACTTCTGGGTCTACTGGGCCACGGCGATCCCTCTGACCCTCTTCATCCTGTTCGTCTGGCGCGCGTGGTGGGTGACGCAGGACCGCTACTTCCGGCGCCACCTGTCGCGGGAGCTCAGCGAGGAGCGGTTCTGGACGGCCGACGGCCAGCCGCGCAACCTCGACGACGGCTTCGTCCACGACTTCTTCTACCTGTCTGCGCGCCGTGACGAAAAGGCCCGCGTGAGGGAGGACCTGGCCGATCTGGAGGCTGCCGACTCGACGATGAAGGAGGGCGGTGGTGGGGAAAGCCTCGGACGGGGTGCGAGCATGAGGCAGCGGCAGATTCTCGAGGCAAGAGTCTGGAGCCTGAACCAGAGATCGAAGGTTATTTCGGTTTGATATATGTGTGTCTGATAGCGAGATATGGCTCTATGGTGGTGGTGGCGGCTGAATAGATGTTTTTGCGTCGGGCATTATTCTCATGAGCAATAACGGGGTATCAAAGTCACCGTTTAATTACATACTAGTAGCGGGCGGTTTATACCAACTCATTTAGTGTTCATCAGTCAGACAAGTACGAATATATACTCATTCTGATTAATTAGGATTATAATTAGAATTATTCCTCACCACGGCTACTCCCATGTTAACATCTGTCCATCACCTACCGTTATTCCCCCGACTATTCTGATGCAGACGAGCCTCCCCCTTTACTACTAGACCCATCACAACCTTCAGACCCAGACCCCGTCCCAGACTCTGACTCCGTCTCCGTCTCTGTCTCCCTTCTCAGCAACTCCCTTTGCTGAAGACTCGCCTTGAATACCGCCATCCTGGCCCTGCCGGTAACTATCTTTGCGTCCAGGACCCTACACTTGCCGCACTTTGTCTGTAGTTTCCGCGACTTCAGAGCGTGCGGCTTGCGGCCTTCGCAGCTGTCCAGCTCGCACCGCTTCACGCGCTGGCCCCAGACCATGTGGTTGCATGCGAAGATGGTGCGGGCGAAGGTGCACATTCCGGCTTCGGGCTGTTCGGTTTTGGGTGATTTGTCTCGGCGAGCTTTAGCAGGGTGGGCGGTGATGACAGGGAACATCCGCTCTCAAAATATTATATATGGACGAAACCCAACAGTAGGAAGACGAGTAGGTATTTATCTTCAACCCATCATACTTAACGTATTGTTCCTTCTCGTTCCTACCCCTGTCCTGCTGCGTCCTGTACACCCAACATCGGGGCATTGTCAACCAGAACACTGAAAGAATCCCGTTCTTAGAAGCTCATGCATAGTAACAAAGAACTCCAACCCAAGGCAGCCAGCACCTTTTTCTGCACGCATCCGCTTGTTCACAAACAGTTTTGCAGAAGAGCCCCATGTTGTAGCATGCCGAACCAGGCCGTCTCTATCCCTCCCTCTCTAATCGTTCAGTACACCGCTCCCCAACACCTCCCGGAAGTCCCTCGCCCACATCAAAGTAGCCCCAGCGTCGCGCTCCCCGACATGCGGTACAGCCTCGCCCACCCTGCGCAGCGTGCGCATCAGAGTCGACGTCTCGTCGTCGGAAATGACGACGCCGCCCTCCAAGAGACACTCCATGTCCGTCGTCGAGTCACCAAAGTAGAGCACCCGCCGCTTCTTCGTCTGCTGCCCGTCCGCCTCCGCCTCCGCCCCCGTCCCCTTCACTACATGCTCCAGCGCCGCCCGCTTCTCGTGGCCGTTAGTCATGCGCCCGCCGAGGAACTCGGGCCCCGTGATCGACCCGTCGGCGTGCGGCTCGTTGGCGATGACGCGGATCCGGTGCGGCAGCAGCACGCCTTCGATAAAGGCCCGCGACCAGTTGACCGAGACCACGCAGGCGTCCCAGCCCTTCTCGTCGACGAGGCCGAGCAGGTCCGCGAAGCCGTCGCGGATCTTGACCTTGCCGCTCTCGACAGCGTCTCGCCCGGCGCGCTGCAGCTTCTCGGCATCCAGGCCCGCAAAGACTTGCGAGTCCGCGACGCGCTGCAGCGACGCCTCCTCGACATCCTTCATCCCCGACAGGAAGCGGATTTCCTCGTCGACGCACTTCCGCTGGTCTGCCGCCACCGGGTGGTCGCGGCCGTACCGCTGGAAGTCGTCCACGTAAGAGCGGACCACTTGGTCCCATTCGGCCCGTAGGTCCTCGCCCCGGTGGCACTTCTGATACGCAATGGCCGAGTCGGCGAGCACTCCAATGGTGTCTTGTTGGGTAATTGTCCCGTCAAAGTCGAAGATGAGATGCATTGGCGGCGGCAGGCGTTGCGTCTCCTTGAGAGGGGACGTCGTTGTGGTGAGTGCGTGATGATGCTAGAAGGTACAATAGGACTGGGTTCGTTAACTAGTAGCAGCGGACTTATCAATACCCGAGGCCTTCCTTCCTCATATAGCCAACAACTAATCAGTCCACTCCGACCTAGATTCACTTCATGATCAATGGTGTGCGGGGAAGAAAGCATGAATTAATTACCTGACGTAGCCATCCTTGTTTGCGGAACAGATTGCGGAGTGTGGAGCTTCAAAGAGGCACTTCACTAAGTCGGCACCTAGGTACTCACTTGAATGCCCCGCCAAGTATAAATAACAAGCGATCAAGGCTTACAATTTGATAACAAGCATGCGCTAGTTTCCCGTTTGCATTGTTTTCTCTCCTGTGCTGTTTTCTCCTCTGCGCTCATGTCTAATAAAGGGTATCATAGTCTAAACCCCTGACTTGATAGCATGGCCTGATCCCAAACACTAATTCAAACAATGAAAACGCCCGCGGTCGGTTACGCCTGTTGCTGGACACGCGCACATCTTGCCACGATACTACTGCGTGGGCAAGACATCCTCCATCTCCTCGCCCTCGTCGTCGTCGCCGTCATCGACCGCCTCCGCCGCAGCCTCCTTGGACTCCGAGCCAGCCTTGTCCCGGTAGGCCTCGCTCAGGCAATAGTGGTTGGCAAAGCGTCCGCTCTTGTTCAGAACGGCGACGTCGTCCAGCACTTGACGCAGATACGTGTCAGGCTGTTGAAGCCTCTGTCGTAGCGCCTTCATAGACCAATACTGAAACTGGCGGAAGCATTCGAAGATTTGGTCCAGAAGCTGGTTCTTGGGTATACGAGCAGCCTTGAACATCTCGCCCTTCTTGGGCTTGGACAGAGGGGCAGTGTTTTTCTACAACAGGTATTAGCAACGAAAGTACGAGCCTAATGACGAATAGAAATACATACGATAAAGTTGCCTCCCCAGCTGACTGCGCCAGCAGTGCCCGGGTTGATGATGGAGGACGCTTTGTTGCGGCTGATGATCTGGAGCTTCGACTTGGATGACTCAGCATCGTGCAGACGCTGCGCGAGAAGCCGTTCCTCCTCCTGGACATCTCTCGGCTCAACGCGAATATCATAGGCGATCCTACCAAATACTTTGGTTTTTTCTGCGGCCTTGAGTCAGCAATGGGCGCAATCAGGGTGCACGGCGGTGACGAACTTGGTACCGCCTTGCGGTAGTATGGCTGGTATCGACTTCTCCGGTCGTAGGTTGGTCGATCGGAACCGCCAGCGGCAGCAGCGGCCCTCTGTCTCAGGAGCGATGCTGGGATTCCAGCGTTGGCTGCATCCTGCCGGGCCTTGCTGCGCGCCTTGAACCCAGGCAAATCCTCCTCGCTAAAAATGTAGTGGTTGTTGACGTTGTTCTCGAGGACCTCAAGGTCATATTCGCGGGGCAGAAGCTGGTGCTCTGGGCAGCCGGGATGCAGCAACATGCGTAACTTTGTCTACAAAGAAAAGTTAGCACTGGAGGTTTCGGAGCCATCGTGTCAAGGGATTGTCGCATACATCGAACTCGTCGTCAGCGCCAGGCTTTGGCACTTGCCATGTTCGCAGTGTTCCAATCTGAATCTCGTCGTCGTCGCCCAATCGCTCCGTCAGCTTGATCCACGCGTCCCACATGTATTTGGGAACGCGCGCGAGGTAGATCGAGTTCAGCGCGTTGTTGTCCGCCTTTGGGTCGAAGAATTCTAGGTCGCCGGCGTCTTCGTAGAGGTCGTCCTCGTCAGCATTTGCGGGCGAGGCAGAGGCCTCGGGGTCGGGCTTGATGATTCCGGCGTCCGCCATGGTGCGTCAACGCTGATTGTAGCGAGTATGCAACTGAACCAGACTCTCTGGGATTCTGCTGAGGCGTGTCGGGTCGATTCGGTTGTATGCGGGTATGTGAGCGTGAGAGAGCGCGTCCGTTTGTGTGTGTGTATGTGTGTTTGAGGGTTAAGATGGACAAAGAGGCATGAGAAGGCAAAGGATGGAGGGACGTTCATTAATAAGGCTGCAGTGACGAAATGGGACCTGGAATCCAGCGTCCAAAGAGGTTCCTGCGCACGGGCCAGGCGAGCTTCCAAGGTGACCCGCAAAGGTTGGTGATTCGACGCTAACTTCCAATGTGGCTTAAACCCACCTATCATTTAGGACTAGCGGTGTTGGTCCCAGCGGTACGGAGTACTAACGTGCGAAGTAGATACTTCGCAGGCCTCGGGACAGCCTCGAATACCTACTAGTATCTACCTAAGTAATAGCCTACAACGGAGTAACGTTGTCAAATCTAGACTCGATGAACGCACAAAGAGCCTCGTCCGGAACAAGAACGGCCTTGTAGCGGAGGAGCCCGGATGGACAGTTGGATATCCAAACTTTCCCTTTCTCCGATTTGTTAGATATCTAGGTTCTCCCTAGCACCGCCATTACTCAGTCCCGAGACCATGAGCCCGTCAGCATCCAAGTCGAACATCTCCATCCAGCTTCCAACCACGTCGAAATAAAGAAGCCGAATCGTATCGCGCTACAGATCTAACCTTCTAGCCCCGTCCAATTCCGCTCTCTCCCCTCGTCCCCTCATCCAACCGTCCAAGATGCCCGTCAAATCCCTGATGGAGCTCGCCACGGCGGCCTGCATCAAGAACATCCGCGAACTCGAAGGCGTCGGCGACTACCTCCCGTACGAAAACGTCCGCCACATCCTCCTCAAGGTCGACAACGCCCACCAGCTCCGCCAGATCGAGCTCAACTCCCCGCAGGTCGACGGCGAGACGGGCGAGATCTGGCTCAAGATCATCGAGCGCGAGTTCCCCATGGAGTACAAGTCCAAGGCATACAAGCCCTCGAACCCCAAGAAGTGGTACCGCGTGTGGGAGAAGTACAAGAAGGATCACGACCATGCCCTCCAGGAGAGCGAGGCCAAGCTCATGAACGCGCTCGCCGGCCTCAAGGAGAAGAAGGAAAACAACACGAGCAGGATCGTCGACAGGAAGCTGCTGCCTCGCGTTGGGAGAGTCGGCCCCAAGCGAGGATGGGGTCCTCGCGATACCACCACCAGCACTCTCGCCTTCGCCAGAGGCAGTCGTACCAAGACGGCCAACGGCGCCAGCGTCATGAGAAAGGTGCGGCGCGAAGTCAAGGAGATTGCCAGCATCCACGGGGCACTGTCGCGGCCAGTTCGGGGTCCCGCAGCCCTGACTCGACCGAGTAAGGCGCCTGCAGCCATGCTGAACGACTACCGCCGAGCCGCCCAGCCCGTCTATCGACCAACTCCCAGGGTCTCCCAACCTTCCTCGGCCGTGATGGAGCACGAGGAGCGAGCCACGTTCCTCTCGGACTCCGACGAAGATGATGACGATGACGAGCTGTTTGATGACGAGGAGCAACCTCCGGCTCGAGCTCCACCCCCAAAGACGTTCGCAAAGGCATCGGCCACATCACTACTCAAGAAGAGACCAGCTCCAGCACTCTCGTCGTCGTCATCGAGCCCGACTAAGAACCAGCCGTCTTGGACGAGTTCCGCATCGAGGGCCACCACTAAGCGTCCGGGCATCCTATCTAACAGCTACAGGTCCAGCGCTACCAAAACACAAACCACAACACCTGGCGCCGCCTCTCCTCCAAGGCTTGCGCGATCTTCTGAGTCTGCTGAGACGGCCCCGCCCTCACAGCGTTCTCTGCCTCCTATGCCCTCGTCACCACCGCTCGTCCCTGGCGTCGCCGCACCTCCTCCGCTGGCACCGCCGCGCAAGAGGAAGGCTGTGGATATCTTCATGAAACGCAAGAAGAGAGCTTAAGGAACATTTTACCCTGGTCTTTGGTAGCTGTTGAGAGGTGTTTTTCTCGTTCTGTTTTCACTTGTTTCGGGTGGTCATGGGAGGAGTCTTATGGCATTGGGAAGTGGGAGCTGGCCTGGGTAGGTATATTATTACATGGCAGACAGACAGCGAGATGGATATGGGAATGGGCTTTGGGAACGGAATAAACTACACATTGGCGATGATCTGTATAAGGATGGTGCGAACTGTTGTCGGTAGAGCGCAGAGACAGACACATTTGGTCTTCGATGGATAGCGGCAAGTTTGAATGCAAATGACTGGAAGCCGCATCATGGCCAACTTATTCAGGCAAGTCTGGGGGTATCAACAATCCACATGCACAGGGGCGCGGTCCCTTTTGTAAAATCTCGCAGGACTACCGACCATCTCTACATGAGACCCGGCATCCGTTCCGCCTGCACAAATATCGTGAATGTCGTGTCGTGTCGTGTCGTCCCGCCCAACGCCCGAAAATGCAGCCTCCGCGTCTCGTCGACCATTCACCACCATCTCTTTGGGTTCGTTTCTCCATGCGTCGTCGTCGGGATTTGGATTTCGACGAGCATTCATCCCTCAGCCTTCCCCCCATCAGCAGGCCATGTATCGTCCCCCCCTAAGGGCGAGAACGAGATGCAGGGTGTCGCCGGCGACCAGGTTGTACTCGGCGGCGGTCTTGTCGTCGGTCCTACGGGTGCGTGATCAGTCAGCTCTGAGTCGTTCCGTCTGTCCCGCCGAGTGGGGGTGATGGCGACGTGTACGCAGAGAGGGGATAAAGAGGTGGGAAGAGAGGTCGTACATTTGCTTGCCGCCGTGGATCAGACGCTGCTGGACGGGAGGGATGCCCTCCTTCTCCTCGACCTTCTCCTTGATCTGCGAGACCTGCGATGACGGTCAATATCCAAGACTCTCGGCTTCACGACCAGGGCGCGAAATACCTTGTAGTCCATCTCGATGTCGAGCTCAATCTCCTTCCCGGTCAGCGTTCGGACCCTTGTGCAGCGCAACTGTTAGCTCATCCATCTGGTCCACTATCGAGGGGGAAGACAGGCAGGCTGTCGATGGTTTCACGCACTTGATCAACATGGTGGCGGCTGAGACTGCGAGTGCACGACTTCGGATTGGTTCTGTTAAGAGGGCAGAGCTGTTTCGAAGCGGAGAGCTTGTCGTGACGTAGTCGGCGTGTTATCCAAGTGGAAGATGCGTTGCGCAAGGCTGATGCGAGGAGGCAGCGATGGTGGGTTAGGCTGACTGATTGATTGATGGTGGGGTTGCTTGGTCGAGGAGGGGCGGCTAAACTTGTGCTAAAATACTGCAGGCACCGGAGTACTACCTACCTTACATATCTAGTACCTAAGGTAAGTAGGATCTAGGTGCGACGTGATGACCAAGGATCACAACGACAATCAACTCGACTCTAATAGACTGCACACTACACTATTTCGTAAAAAGGTTGGATTAGGCAGTCAAGCTTTGCTACCTGGTATTCCTATAATACATTCCATCCTCGCAATAGACATACAGTGGAGATTAGTGCCAACCCCGGTTACGCACCGGTAACCATATCTCCTTCCATCCCGTTTTCCTCAACCGCCAGCCGACCAGCCTTGCTCAGTTGCCTTCCTTCCTGTCCGACGACGTGTCAAAGACATTGAGGCCCAGGCCCTCTGAGTCGAGCAGCAGCCGGTTCTTGGAGCCCGACTCCAGCATTTGCTGAGCAATGAACCGGGCATTCTCAATCTTCTTGAGCTCCACGTACGCCTTGTTCTTCTTGATGGCCTCGCCAATCAGCTCGGCGGAGCGGGCCTCACCTTGGGCCTTGACGACCATGGCCTGCTTCTCCTGTCGGGCCTTGTCGACGACGAAGGCGGCGCGCTGGGCCTCCTGTTGGGCCACCTGCTTGGCTTCGACGGCGGCGGTAAATTCAGGAGAGAAGGCGAGGTGCTGTGGTCATTTGTTAGTCGGACGATTAACTAGCAACGAGTCACCATCGGACGGAGGGGGGTGTTGTATCCATACCGTGAGGGAAACATCGTCGAGGAGGATGTTGAATCGGGCAGCTCGGCGGGAGAGGTTCTCTCGCACCAGCTTGGCGACCATCTCTCGCTGGGTGATGAGCTGGCTGGCATTGAACTGAGCAACGACACTCTTCAGCACCTCGTTGACAATCGAGGGCAGCACTCGCTCGTCGTAGTCGACGCCCAGCGTTCGGTAGATCTGGGGCAGAGCATCGATCTGGGGCCGGGAGAGCACACGGCAGGTGATGTTGACCATCTGCAGGTCCTTCGTGCCGGTCAACGAGGCGACATTGCGCGGCTTCGCTCGCACGTCGTACACGATTGGGGTCTCGAACCAGGGGATGTTGATGTGCGTTCCTGGAAAACCATCCCCGCGGTCAGCTACAATTCCCATCGCCACCCTGCATCCCGGTTCCTCCGAGGGGCGGACTCACCTTCGTTGTAGATCTCCTTGCTCACGCCGCTTAGCCTCTGGTACTTGATGGCGCGCTGGCCACCGTCGACGTTGAAGAGCGAGTTGGACAGGAGCATCGCGCCGCCGGCGAGCAGGATGCCGCCGAAGATGGCACCGCCCGCAGCCCGGGGCATCTGAGGGCCGCCGCGGCCGCCACCAGTCTGCTGCATCTGGCGAAGGCGACGCATGGCCTCCTCCTGCCAGTTGTTCTGCGACATTGTGAGTGCGAAGGTGTGCGGGTGCGACCTAGAATCGATTCGAGGTGCCAGGTGTGACAGGTTTGTCGGTCGCAGGCTCGTCCGGGTGATTGATGAATGGCGTTGGGAGCTGTGGGATGAAGCTGTCGTCGATGGGTCCCGTTTTTTCCAGAGTCGGCGGTTGCCGTGTGATGCCCCACCCCCGGAGTGTTCTTATGTCACCACCCGTAATGCCGAGTCAGTCCCAGCCTACCCTAGACCTACATCCCCAAGCCGACGCCCAAATTCAGCTCGGAAGTCATCCAGATACGTCATGAGCTTACTTGTTTTGTTTTGTCTATATATCCATCGTATAACACTTGGTGAAACAAAATACAACAAGATTTGTATCGCAATGGCAATTGGCATTGTATCCTACGTTATACTGCGAGCAGGGTTTCCATCATCCAAAGAGCGGGGGAATCATGACGACTACATAAGGTGAAGCTGTTTGTATAGATTCACACTTTAAAATTTCCATCATGCATAATCCACTGCGTTGCCTTCATCTACTTAGCTGACAAGACATTGGCCAAAGCCGATTAACCTATAAATATTCGTGTCAAGACATGATCACACTTCTCATTCTTCAGTTTCATCCTTTTCATCAGCTTTGTATGTATTGAGGCCCAAGTGTCGAGAACATCCCATGTTCCGCACCGTTTCCAGCAGTATGTGCAAGTGTATGAAATGGTATCCAAACCCCATTCGCCAGGAGGGTAATTAATTACCCCGAAAGATCGCAATGGCTTAACATCCACCAATACAGACGACATTACCCCATCATGATCCTAGGCGCTATGCCTGCCTCATCCCTATATACTCCCCCGAAAAAACAAAATCGTCTCTGCCTAATAAGTCGTGAGAGTGCATGCCAACAAAAGAGATCCTCCAGGAGTGTCAAACTCCAATTGTCTGCCATATTAACCCTCCAGAGCAATCTGGATCACTTCAGTGCCTGCCTTGGGCTTCATGGCGAAGCCATTGAGCATCCTGTATCCGGCCTTGCAGTTTCGTCCCTCCTCAATCACCGCGGGAACGCCCTCGAGGCACTTGCCAGCCTCTTCCATGGCAGCGCCGGCAGTCACCGTGTCGGCAAGTCGCAACTCGCCGGAAACCTTCTCCATCTCGCATCGGAGGAGCCATCGCTCCCAGCTCCATCCACCGACCACGCTGCACACGCTCGCGATGTCATCGCTGCTGCCCATCACGATAGCATCGAGCTGGCATGTCTTGACGTCCTGGCCGTTGGGGCTATCCTTCAGGGGTGGTGTAGGGGGCTTGTGGATGTTTCGCTTAGCACCCATGGGCAGGCACACCCAGGCACGTCGGGTATCTTGGAAGCCAGCTCGAGCTAGACGGCCTAGCCAAAGCTTGGTCGGGTTGGGGTCGTAGCCGAGAGTCTTGAGGGAGAAGCCGAACTCCACGCTCTTGGCCAGGCCGACTGGGCCAGCGTTGATGATGTCGGAATCTAGGAGCGAGAACTCGAGGTAGCCACCGGGCTTCAGCACGCGCATGCACTCCTTGAGGCAGCTGTCCCATTCGTCCTCACCATTCTCGCCAAATAGCTTGAGGATGCTATGAAGCTCCCGGGCAGAGATGAGATCGAACTGGTCATCTGCAAATGGGAGGCGAGTCAATCGTTCAACAGCCACCTGGCGGTGGTTGGGGGGGCCTCGGATGTTGGCGTTGGAGAGCTGACGAACAGTCTTCGTGGTGACGGTGTAGATCTTGGTGTTGGGGAACTGGAGGGCACAGTGCCAGGCCCAGTCGCAGGTGGACTGTCCACCGAGATCAAGGATCCGCGCGCGATCGCGGGTCATGCCGTCCTTGCCAGGAGCCATGCGGGAGAGGCGAGCGAGACGCTTGGTGACCGGGGCGGAAATCAGTCGGCCACCGTTGAGCATCTTCATGGCAGCGACATGCCAGGTCGAGACGGTCATCTGGTTCATGGCCTCGACTTCCTTCTCGTGACGCAGCTTCTCGGGGTCATCGGTCAAATCGTCGTCGCCACGGACGACATTGGTGCTGAGACGCTTCTTGGCGGACTGGGGAACGACGCTGAGTTGGTACTTGCCGAGGAGCTGGTTGCGGTGGGAGTCGGGGAGCGAAACTCGCTGGGCTTGGAGGGCCTCGAAGCGGGCGAGCTGGTGGACAAACACGTCCTGGCGCTGAGTGCGGATGATGTAGTCCTGGAACGCGCGGTAGTAAGCCGACTCCTGGCGAGCGAGCACGGAGGGAAGGCGCTTGGGATGATCGGAGGTGGAGATGAGGTTAGAGAAGCGGACTGTCTTCTTGAGAGCGACGACGGCTTGCTCAGGCTGGGACTGAGGTTGAGAACCCAACTTGGCCTCCTTAATTTCCTCCTCATCCTCGGTAGTTTCGGCGATGGTGTCCAAAGCAGCGTCTTCCTCGGTAGTATCAGTATCAATGGGCCGAAGATATGATCGTTGAGCCATGAGCCACAACTCAGTGCGATCAAGGTTTGAGAGAGCCTCCTCTTGCTGCTGGCGAGCGTAGCTGGGGTCGTAGTCCACGACAATCTCGGCCGGAGCGTCTTCGGCAACCGGTGAGGCAGGAGCCTTCACGGTCTCGGTCGAAGAGTCGGTGTTCTTGTGCTGAATGATGGGTCGAGCAGTGGGCATATCGTCAGACATGTCATCGTCGTGCACCTCGACAACGTGCTCAACGACCTGTGCCTCGGTCGGAGCGGGCGTGAAGTTGACGTTCCTGTAGAAATCCTCGGCAGTGTCCTTGCGCTTGGGGACAGGGGGGGCCGAGGCACTGGAACCCGCGTTCCAAGGGCACTTGTAGAACTGCTCAGCAGTCGTGGAGGTAGGAGGAGCCGTCTCCTCCGACTTGGAAGGCACATCCCAGGTGTTTCGAGTCCGGGGGGAGAGGCCGGAGAAGAAGCCGCCAGGGGACGGGATGTCGAGCATCGTCAAGTCGGCGAGCGACTTACGGTGAGGTTCCGGGGAGAAGGCCATGGCCTGAGAGGTCAGCGGTTGGAACCTGGTGACGAGTCGCAGGTTCTGCTGTTGCATCTCAGGAACATGCTGCGACTGTGCGAGCTGCTGGGGCATCTCGATGACCTGGGCGGGTCGCTCATGGGGGTCCTCTTCGCTAGTCGACAGGGCTTGAAGCGTCGCTAGAGCGCCAGGCTGAAGCTGAACGCCGGCCCAAGCCTCCTCGGTGGTGACCTCGTCGTTTCCCATAATGGGGGTTGGCGGAGCGCTCAGGGCCGCAAGCTGCTCGGAGGTCAAGCTGCCGTCAAGGGACGGGGGGGCCGAGATGGTTGGGACCTCCATGGACTGCTGCATACCCATAAACTCCACCTGGGCTGGAGACATGGTGAATTGAACAGAGGGAGTAATGGGCACTGGAGAAGACATCTTCTTCAGTCCGTCAGCGGCGGACCATGCCTCGGTGGAGTTCTCGCGGGTGGCGGGGATGACCAAGGGAGTGGGTTGCCTTGCCAAAGCCATCCTCGTCTTGAAAGATGCCAGGCGCTTGGGCAGTTGGGGCAGCTCATCCTCACCCTCCGACACGTCGTAGAGGTCCTCGAACTCGGTGGCCGCAGTGGCGGTGCTGGCGCGGTTCCAAGGGTTGCTGGAAGCGGTGGGTGAAGCATCGGAAAAGGAGTCATTCGAAGGAGAAGAGGGGAGGACGGGAGCCGAGAGATAGTGATTGCCCCTCGGCGTCGGGAAGTGATCGCTCATTGGAGACAACCACGCCTCGATCTTCAGGTCTGCCCGCCTGCCCCTGTGGCTCATGTTCTGAACCAAACCATCGTCGCTTTCCTCCTCGATTATGGGGTTGAGACCGGCCCGTTGCCTTCGAGCCAGCGAAGGCTCCGGGGACTGGTATCTAGTTGTGCGAAGTGTGTCGGCCATTGTTGCGCGTATCAAGTATTCCTGAATATCTGATCAAGCCGGGCGGCAAGACGCAACGATGATGACGAAAGGGTATTAGTTGTAACGGTAGTAGGGTGGATCGACGACCGGCGTCGGGGTATTAAGAGTATGTGTAAAGACAGGATGCTTCGGTCAACGAAGCCTCTATTGATTTGCAATGACACAACCAGAGAGCTGGAAAGGGAAGAAGAGAATGCGGAGCAAGAGGCCAGGCTTCTGGCCGGGGACGGGGACGGGCAAAGTCTTAAAGAGACTGACGCAAGGCGGCGGGAGAGGCCAGGAGCGGATATGCGGCGGGCGGCACGCATCCGCACTTGCAGATAGTGGCACCCACAAGCCTTGTCGAGAACCCAAGAACCCATGAGCGTCCACGAGCGCATCTTGGTGGGTCGATGCAATGCCGGACCTGGACTGAGATGGCCGCATGGAGCCGGGTGGAAGGCGGACTAAGACATCATCAGCGCCTCCAGACGGAGCTGACTGGTGAACCGGGCAGCGAGCGCATGGAGCAGGGCAATGCTGGCGGCGCCCAACTCGCAGCCTGCGCCGCGCGAAGGTGCGTTAAGCTGCGTGGAGGTGGGTGGAAGTTGCGTGGAGGTGGATGAAAGTGGGATGGTGGACTGCATAGCCGTTCTGGCCGCGTCCGCTACTGAGCGACTAATACCCGCCGTCGTCCAATCATCGAAGTCATCGCGATGCAACCCGTGCTGCTATATTTGGGGTGACAACGGTAGGCAAGGCCGGGTAGCATGGCGACTGGCTGGCGCGCGCGAAACTGTGACGATGGAGGCCGGTGATTGGGCCGGGTGGACATGGGTCCAGCCAATCGTCGAGTCTCGCTCTCTCGGCGGCTAACTGTTGCTTGGCGTTGCAATGTCCCGGTTTCTCGACGGTTCGTGATAGTGATGCTAGAACGCATGACTAGACACGACTGGACATGACGACGGGACGATGAGAACGGTGAATTGCACACAAGTCATGCAAGTCTGCGGCCTAGAACGACCGGGCTGCCGATAACTCGAACGTCATGAGCGTTTGGGCAGCGTCGGTGGAGACGAAAACTGGTGGTGGAAATGGCTCTGTGTGTAATGACCACGTGAGAGACTGGGCCAACTTTGGCGGCCATTTTCGATCGATGTTTGGAAGGCGGCAAGCGCTAACATGGAAGTCAGTCTGGTTTGGATGGTGCCATCGAGGAGGAGACAAAATCAATAGTCCCTCTGAGTTTACGGGCGGGTAAGTAAGTGAGTGCCTTCACACAGATGCGATGCGCCCCAGTCTGCAGAGTCACCATTGCAGCCGTAGCCGAAGTTACCATCAGCGGTTGAATCCCTAGAAACAGTCTGGATCGGCGGCGGTTAGGCTAGCCCGCCCAGCCAAGTTGGGGAGCCGTCCGAAAAGAGGTTGGGTAACATCCATTGAATGATGGGACTTCGACTGTAGTACGTACTTCGTTCAGACATCCATACTAGTAAACAAGGACTACTTCGTACAGCCTCATGCCTCAGGCTACCAGAACGGCCCCGCTACACCCGCTCCGTTCCCGGCCGGCGCTCGCTGGGCCTGGCTGGCAGCGCTGCGAGCCCCTCCATGGAATTTACCCCGCCATGGCTTGACGATCTGGCACGCGTCTCGCCATCCAAGAGCTTCCCGTCCACCAAGTCTGCACATTACACGCGATGGCAGACACAGAGCAACCAGAGGGCGAGCCCCAGGGCCGACATGTAGTATACTGCGGTGGTACGTCTCCTTATTCCTCAGCACCTGCTATATCTCGTTGGCCCAATTACTGACCGGACTGTGCTGTTTCCAGTTTGCACTCTGCCCCCCGAGGTTCGCTTCCACCCGGGATTACATCTTCCCCCCCCGCGAGCCCGAGCACCGAAGCCTAATGATTACCAAGTAGTACTGCGAGTATGGCGGCACCGTCAGGAGGTGCCAGGAATGGCTACAGAAGAACGAGCCCGTCATGTACGACCGAATTTGGTCCGCAGGTACGAAACACACTCCCCGCCCTCCTAGACACCAACCCACCTTGGGATTGGACCCTTGGCTAACCAGTCTCGCAGAGGCCCTAGAGGCTGCGACCGCCTCGCTCTCCGTAGAGGCCCAGAAGCGAGCCGCAAAGGACGCCCAGAAGAAGACGGCAAAGGCCGAGGCCGCCGAGGCCAAGCAGGTTGAAAAGCTTGCCCAGAGCAAGATCACCATCAAGAGGATCGAGCGAAACAAGAAGAAATACGTCACGGCTGTAATAGGCCTCGAGGCGTTTGGGTTGGAGCTGAAAAAGGTACGCGTACTGCTTAAAGCCGCCAGATATCATGTGGTGTCTTTGCGAGCGGCCGTTTGCTAATGGTTATACCCAGGTTGCGAAGGATCTCGGTAAGAAATTCGCGACTGGGTCCTCGGTGACCAAACTTCCTAGCGGAGGAGAGGAGATTGTGGTGCAAGGCGACGTGAGCGAGGAAATCGAAGAGTTTTTGGTTGGAAAGTACAAGGATATCCCGGAGGACCACATCGAGCTCGTTGAGGACAAGAAGAAGAAGAAGACTGCCGCACCACCACCGTAGAGGACGAGCATGGACAACGCATGTATCATTGACCGGCTTGACTGGACATTTAAATACTCAAATGCTCCTCTTCCTGGCATTTTCCCATTACCGATTTAGCCAACCCAGGCCCTTATCCTAATTGGCCTATCCCAGTAACGCCGTTCATTAGAAACCCAGAAATGCTCTCGAGACAGTTTTCAACCCCGTTTCCGCAGCACTCGCCCAGTGCTCGCAGTGGCTGGGGTCGCGGTTTTAGTAGCCGCCTTCCTGGTCCCCCCTGTAACCCCCCTCCTGATGGAGTTCATCATTCCCTTCTTAGCCGGGGCGGCCTTGGACGCAGCAGCACCTCGCTTCACCACCGTCCCAGTGCTGCCCTCACTAGTCTCGCTGTTGTCACTAATTCTGCGAGCGTTCCTCGTTGCAGGCCGGGATGCAGGGGCTCGGGATGCTGTAGGAGCAGCCGCCCGTCTGGTTCGCGTGGCGGCGGTTGTGCTTGCAGAACTCGAGCTTCCGTTTGACGTTGTGGTCACTTTTCTTGCGGCTCCAGCTCGTGTCGCCTTTGCCTTCTCCACCATACTGGACAGGACGCTGGTCGCGGTAGGGCGCGTCGTTCCAGAGTTCTTCAACGGCGAAGCCGGGCGTGCGATACCTGACTTGACGGGAGATGCGGGCCGGATCCGGTTGTTCAGACGCTGGTTTGACGAAGTTGGCGATAGAACCTGGGCAGGGCGAACGTCTGCAGTTGGGACGCCGCGGAGTCTCTTCTTGGCATTTTGCTCGAAGTCGTTCTCCTTGTTCCCCGAGATTGCATCGCTACGAGAACCTTGTCAGTAAACCGGAGTCGCGTCGCTTGGTGTCGCACTGACCTCATGCGCTTTTGGACGCGTCCAGTCGTTTTCGCGGTGAGGGTAGTGGCCTGCGTTGGCCTCTGAGGGTTCGCTCGCGTTGGAACGACCTTGGTATGGACTTGCGACCTGGCGGATCGCTTCTCCTCTTGCTCCATGTGCTTCAGTAAGAGATCCCCCATCTTGATTTTTCGCTGAGCCATGGGAATTCTGTTGATTCGGATTTCGATACGTGATCGGAGACCTTGCGCCTGAAGATTGTACTGAGCGCGTAGCCGTCGAGCGCGTTCGGTGACTGGGAGAATCGTCAGCATCACGCTCCACGTTAGTTGAAACCCCCGTACTTTCTAGTTGCAGGTTGTCAATCAGAGCCTGCTTCTGTTGAAGCGAAACCCCTCCCCTTCGCCTTTTAATAGGGCTTCGGTGGTGAGGTGTTGACGGGCTGCCCATCCGTCCGGGAAGCTTCTGATCGGCCATCGCGGCTGATGCGCGCTTCTTTGCTCGTACGGGGGCCATGATGATTGTTGTGCGTGTTTGTTTGAGGGTGTGTATCGCGCGTATCGTGCGTGCGTGAGTTGTGAGTTGTGAGTTGTGAGTTTGTGAGTGAATATAATATTTTGGACAAGAAAGGTGTTGCTTTGATACACAAAGAATTGAAGACCACCCTAGGCGCGCCGCAAGATGAAGTCCAGATCCAAGTAAACAAACGGGACGGGGTGTGGAGGTGCTGCATTAGGTAAGCTTGGATTCCCGGCGTATTCAAGGTGCGCAGGCTTAGTTCCGTAGAAAGTACCCACTACCTGCTACTAGGCATAATTGCAGGTGAAGTAAGGTACCGGTACCTCTGAGACAAGCTTGGACTTCTGCCAGGCTGAACTGCCTTACGACACTAGTCTTGGGAGCTTCGTCGCCTCCAGCCTTCTCACCTCCAACCAAGCTCAACACCAACACCAACGCTCGCACACAACTCACTCTTTCGATATCCGACCCCTGGCACCGGCGCTCCCACAGCATCAACAGACTCATCCTCACAGAGACCTAGCTTCGGCAAACTCGACACGATGGTTCTCGAGGCGGTTATGGTTGTCGTGGACAACAGCGAGAGCAGCAGGAATGGCGACTACCAACCAACCCGATTCGATTCACAAGTAGATGCCGTCGCCATCCTGTTCCAGACCATTACACAAGGAAACCCTGAGTCCTCCGTGGGCTTGATGAGCATGGGCGGCAAGGGTCCTGAGGTCCTCGTGACTCTCACCACCGAGCAGGGCAAGATCCTCGAGGGCCTGCACCGGACCAAGAAGAAGATTGGAGGCTCCTGCCACCTGAAGACGGGCATCCAAGTAGCAACTGTATGGCGCATCCTTTCCATGTCTATCCTAGACCCCTGGCTGACTTGCTCCGAAAGCTCGCGTTGAAGCACCGACAGAACCGATCTCAGCGCCAACGAATAATAGTCTTTGTTTGCTCGCCCGTCGAGGAGACGGACAAGGAACTCACGACGCTCGCCAAGAAGATGAAGAAGGCCAACATCGCTGTCGACTTCATTCTGTTCGGCGACCTCGATGATGACGCGACCCAGAAAAAGCTACAACTCTTCATCGATACGGTCAAGACCAGCGAGGGCTGCCACCTGGTAGTCATCCCGCCCAGCAGCAAGCTCCTCAGCGACCAGCTGATTGCCACTCCCATCCTCCTGGGCGAGAACGCCGCGGCCGGGAGCGGAGGCGGAGGCGCAGGCGGCAGCAACGAGGAGTTCGAGTTTGGCTTCGATCCTGCCATGGAACCGGAGCTGGCCCTTGCCCTGCGTATGAGCATGGAAGAGGAGAAGGCTCGACAGGAGAAGCAGGCGCGCGAAGAAGAGGAGGCCGCTAAGAAGGCATCTCTCGGAGGTGTCAAGGAAGAGGACGAGTCTGGCGGCAGCGGGTCCGGCGACAAGAAGAGTCAAGATGAGGGCGGCAAGAAAGATGACGGGGACAAGATGGACACCTCATAGACGGTACACGATGCGTGAGCACACTCGGTCGCCTCGGCAGTAATTGTACAATAGACACGGGTCAGGGGTGCTAGATGAAACAAGACCAAAGTCATTAACCAGCCGCGTATGCTTTTCTCTCACGGCCACTCTTGGATGAGTCTATATATTACTGGATCCCGCTAATTCCCGTTCGTAATTCCCCCGCCTATGCGCCTCACCACCCATCGACGGCCGGCATCGGGCTCGCTCTATCTATTGTTGATCTCCCTAATGTATGACAAGAGTTTCCGGTCAAAGATGTCGCACCGGACAGGCATCTCCAGCGAGTAGAAGGGGTTCTTCATGACGTAGTCCGAGTACAGGTCGTAGACGCGACGGAGGGTGACGTCGACATTGGCCTGGGTGGTGTCGGTGAAGACGAGGAACTTTGTGCCCGTCATGGTGGTGAAGCACTGCATGCGGAAGTTCTCCGTCTCCATGACCTCGAGCCCCGACGGCGGCTCCGGCCGGCTTCCGATGGGCGTGGCGCCGGGCAGAGGCTTCACGGGGTTGAGGCGCGCGGTGATGGCGTGGATGCTGCGCAGAAGGTGTGTGAGTTGGCGGAGGGGAAGAAGGGGGGGAGAGAGTGTGTGTGTGGGCTTACCCGTGGAATGTGCCGGCGAGGACGAGGTAGTCGTTTGTGCTGATCTTGTGGAGGCCGTCGTGGAAGTTCTTCTGGTAGATCAAGCCGCCGGCCTTGTTGATGATGATGATGGCAAAGACAGTCCTATCCGAGGGGGAAGAGATGAGGCGTGAGTAAACGGGATCAGAGCCGAGGAAGTCAGGCGAGCCCAGAACATCGACTCACATGATGTGGTAACTGGCGGGTGGCCCATCGACGCTCCAATATCAGGTTCCGCTTGGCCCTTGAGGCTCACCAGTCCATGGATGAGGTAGCATGAACTACCTTGCCTTACCCAAGTACCCCGAGGATTCCTGAGCGGCGCAAACGGGTCAGCAACGGTACCGGTGAATGGATCTCGGACGGGGCGCCGGCTGTAGTCTTACCACTTGCTTCGAAAATAAAAAGAAGGTGGTCTAGTTTTCTACTTGACTCTTGATTTTTCTCGGTTTCCCTTTCAAAGCTGGTTGATTATGCTCTATGCTGGGCTTGTTGGTATGTCTCCCCTTTTGAGATCCAGTCGGTGGCTGAGCTGCTGGGCACTTTGCTCTAGAGCAAGGCCGAGCCCCACTAAATTGAAGCAGGCCGTTAAGTACTACTTACCTTATTTAGTACTTACTAGTATTTTCTATTAACCTTTGCTTTAGCTTCTTTTATAACAGCTATAGTAATATTTAATTTCTAATTAGATTATTTAGTTTATTTAAATAATAAAATCTTTATAAAATCTTCTTATAAGTTAAATATTTAACTAAATTATTTAAATATAATAATAGTAATAATAATACTTAAATTAAATAAAGCTTAAAGAAAAATATATTATATTAATAAAATACTATAATACTAGCTAAAGTTTATTTAAAAAGAGTTAATAAAAATATACTACAGCTTATTACCTATTATGCTATTAACACCCTTTCACCCTTAGATAATAATTGCTGTAACATAAGTTAGATAGATTCTCCATCTTCGATTTAGTAAACAAAAGATAGCCATCCTCAGCTTTACCACAGTGACGAGTAAGGTTCTGAGTAGTAACAAGCTCGGAGCAAGCACCTTGCACTGCAGAAGCTCGTCGTACGTGTCTTGCTTGACAATTCTTCCACAAGCCTTAACAACAATGCCTGATAACGGCGGTTAGGCTGATATATCTATAGATCCATTCTCATCGAGCTTCTAAGTACGATTCAGACTGCCCTTGCTGCCCCAGCCAGTCTAGAATCTCAACCTTCATCATCTCTACAAACAACGCTTTGCCACCCTCCAGGTAATAACTGCTTCACTAAGAAAATGGGCTATAGTGTAATTTGGGGGGTATGGTAGGCATTACCCGTTGCAATCCCTTCTGTCCTAGGGACGCGTGTCTCAATCCCTTCGAGCGAACCGCGGAGCCGAACCTCCCGTATCTTCGTCGCTCATCACAAGACATAATAAATGCAGCACGCTAGATAAAACAGGCGACGAGGGGTGCTATCACCTTCTCGAAAAGGATGCCGCTATGCATTGTGCCACAATCATCGAGTTGCTATGCTAACCTACACGAGGAAGTGGAAGTGGAAGTGTAAGTGGGTGTGCCTATATACGCCGGGCCTCCCAGGTCTGTGAGAGCATGGTGCAGGTCTCACTTGCGCCTAGACGAGCGTCGTATGCTATCCTGTCGCGCGTCCTTTTCTCAACTCTTTAGATTCGGATCTAGTGGCAGCATAAACACGCGAGAGAGTCTCACTAATAAAATCCCACTCCAACATGTTAGCAGCAGGGCTGTGCAATCTAGAACACGTAGATTGTAGATATTAAGGATCCAGTAGTATTAACTGCTGTGTGTAGCCAGCTGTGTGCGTTAAACTCATGTTTTTATTTCTACAAGTATATTGTACTATGTATTTAATCACTGCTGGCTACCTAGGTAGGATATGACTATATGTAAGATACTCGGACTTTATTGCCACCAAGATGAGCCGGCGTGGTGTCTTTATCTGGTCTAGACACTTTTAGATAAATACATGTCGCTTCAAAAGCAGCAGGAATGGAAATCCTTAATTTTAGATACACAATAGTGGCTTAAGTAAGGTACCTAGCTAAAATACTCTCAAGTAGTCTTGTCTCATTCCTCATTTTTCCAACAACAATCGCCCCTGATACTCCAAACGACGCGCCGCACAGAATTCGACAAATCTGATATAAGGCGCTGCAACGATTTGGCAGTGTCCGAACTGAAGCTTCAGATGAGGCAGACGCTACGTTCCAACATTCCAGGTGACAGCCCATTCCATCCAGTGACAGCTGCCATTCCTTTCACCTAGCGAAGAAAGACGTATGATTGACGATACAAACATTGGACATACTCGACATGTCGGTTCCCAAATATCATTGCGCAAGCCAATCGAGGTACAGTCGGCCAGATGTGCCTTCGGGGCCCTACAACAACACCTACAGCTAGGGAGGTATATAGATGAATGTATGTCCTGTTGGTCACACGTCGCTGTATCGATCAAGTTCCACTGACATACTCCTCCTTGCCGCCATGTTGGCTTTCCGACTCCTCAGACTGGCGCTTGTCTTCGCCGGCATCGTCAACGGCCAGGTGGACCTTGGAACTGCTCTATCCTTCGCAGTACTTGGCGGCACTGCAGTATCAAACACTGGTCTTTCGACGATCTCAGGCGACGTTGGAGTTTCTCCTGGCTCAGCCGTAACTGGGTTTCCTCCAGGGGTGGTGACAGATGGGACTGTTTACTCGGCAGATGCAGTCGCATCACAAGCGCAGACAGATGCAATGACGGCCTACAACACAGCGGCTGCTCAATCTTCAGACACCGACCTCACCGGTCAAGACTTGGCCGGACTCACACTCGTCCCCGGTGTCTATTCCTTCGACAATAGCGCTGAGCTTTCCGGTATTCTCACCCTTGACGCGCAAGGCGACTCGGACAGCGTCTTCATCTTCCAGATAGGCACGACTCTGACCACCGCAACCGCCGCGTCGGTGAATCTGATCAACGACGCCTCGTCCTGCAACGTCTTTTGGCAAGTTGGGAGTTCAGCTACTCTCGGCGCCGCTACCACATTTGCCGGCAATGTCCTGGCCCTCACCTCCATCACCTTGGTCACGGGAGCAACGTCTAATGGAGGCCTTTACGCTCATAATGGGGCGGTAACGTTGGACACGAATGACGTTGACGGCCCCTTTGCCTGTTCCGACATCTCCACGTCGACGTCTGCTACGCTCGTCTCCTCCACAGACGCTGCAACAGACACAGACGCTACATCAACAGATACAGTCGCTACAACAACAGACACAGACGCTACTACTGACGCAGACACTACATCAACCGACACAGTCGCTACAACAGGCACAGATGTTACAACAGACACAAATGCGACAACAGACGCGGACGCTACGTCAACAGACACAGTCGCTACTACAACAGACACAGTCGCCACAACAGATACAGGCACTACAACAGATACAGACACTACAACAGATATAAACACTACAACGGATACAGACACTACAACAGATACAAACACTACAACAGATACAGACACTACAACAGACACAGACACTACGACAGACACAGACACTACGACAGACACAGACACTACGACAGACTCGTCTTTAACGGGCTCTACATCGTCTACACCTATGACTTCTGTAAACACTGAAACAGACTCAACTTCTACAGGACTTTCATCCCAATCTACGCCCTCAACAAATACGATCACAGCATTGACTTCCACGAACTCTTCATCCACCCAGTCCACAAACTCCAAGGATACTACGACAGTATCATCCTTTTCAGGTCTTTCATCTCAATCTACGACCACAGCAAACATTATTACAATATTGACTTTTATGGAATCCTCATCGACCCAACTCACAAACTCCAAGGATACTACGATAACATTAACCTCCACAGGTGAGACAATGTGCCAACGAAACTCTTCGATAACCACAGCATCGATGAACACCAGCAGGTTGACAACGATAACCATGAGCACAATATCATTCACGGTGACATGCTCGATGGCTCCAACGAGAATATATTCCTACGACAAATGTTTCTTCATTGAAACGCCCTGCACCACCGTCTTGACGGCTACACAAACAGTAACGGTTCCATGTTCCCTCTCCTCAACATCTAGCCCATGCAAGGACTGCGCCGACACCATGCCTCCGCTTGGGGCGCACAAGGCGGACATTATGAGCAAGCCGTGCTTGTCCTCTTATCAGATGGCTACAGTGACGGATCTAGAACGAACGAGGACGAGCTCCGGCTCCTCCCAGACCGATGTGCCTTTCCAGTCGACGTCAACGGGAACCAGTGGACCAGGCTACATGACCGCTACGGCGATCACAAATTCACCAAATCTGGTCGTCTTTGTGGCTGCTATTTTCTTTCTAATTGGATTAAGGTTGGCCTGAAAGAACTTGGCATTCTGAGAGTGGAATGTGTGACGACAAAGCTTAAGGTAAGAAGGTCGAGGATTGACATAATCACATTAGAAGTTCTCCTGTATAACAGAGTATACCCTCACGCATTTATTTAATATCTAATCTAGAGGCTGGTTAGTTGCACTTTATTTGTTCATCAAGCTTTGCATCATGCCTGACTTCATCTACCTTTTACGCCCATGTTACTTTTCCGAGCCCAAACTATCCCAGCACTTGACAGGAGATAGTTTTGGTATCTGCTGTGGTTGAGGACTCCTTTTAGGAATAACTATAAAGGTTAGAGAATGGGAATTAGACAGGTTACAATGACAGGCTCGAGGTATGGGATAAATTTGAACACCAGGAGCTGGCTAATTAATAGAAAGCAGTTATTATATGTTATAGTGCTAGGTTCCCCTGCTGCTTCTATCTACTCGCGAGGACATTAACCAAGGCTAAGAAGAAGAAAAGACCTAGAAAGATACACTCTCCTTTGTCACTCGCAACGATATCACGAGAGAAAGCTCCGATCTGACAACTGACGCAGGCTCACCAACGACACCCCCCAAGCGAGGACGATGTACCACGCATGATTGCGCAAGTCCAAGGGAGCATCGACCAGCTTGACGAACTGTGACCAGAAACCTCTACTCGGGAAACCGCAAAGTAAGCCGTACCCCCTTGGGCGGGGAGTCGAGGTCGATGGTAGACGTGAGATTTCGTAGAATCATCAGCGAGGACAGGCCGCGAAATCCGCCGCCAAGGGAAGCAACCGACTAGGCTGCTAGCGAGTAGTTAGGTGGCTGCTAGCACAGCAGTACGCAAGGATCACGTATTGACCCAAGGGACTCACAGGCAGGAGGCAAATGCCTGGCCTTTCTAGCCGATCCAGCGTTGGTAAACGTGCCGAGGTAAAAAGGCGGAGATAACCTCCGTCGTGCTGGAAGCTGCTGCTTAGCCTCGACACAGTCAACGAGCGGAGCAATATGCTCACGGAGCATTTTATGAAATCTAATGATGAGCGGATCAAGGAATGGATTCGGCGGCAGGGGTTACTCAGACTGTATATGTTAGGGTGTCCGGGAGAAGAAGTAGGATGGCATGGCCATAGCGCTCGACCAGTCGTAGGAGCGGCGTCCCTAGACGTAACCAATACTCTAGCTTCCGTTTCGCTTGATGATATGGATTCGATCCTCTGCTCTTAGTCGGTCCTTTATCAACAACAAGCTCTGGGAAGAGGAGGTCAGCCAGCTAGCTGCTCAAGAATAGTCTCTGGTTTTCCTTGCGTTGCTTCTTTCGCGGCAGCCAGTGGAAGAATACCCAGGCATTTGCGGCTTCCTCTGCCTTCATCCTCCAGACTCCTGCTCGAAGGAGTGGAGAAAGCTCGGCAAACATCTCTTGGCCGAAGTCGGGTGCCGCCACAACTTCCGGGCTGAATCTGCGGCGCTTCTTGAGTGGCTTGGTTGGTGGAGGCGTTATGGGCGTCGTAGAACCATGGCCGTCGGCATCCCGCTTGCGCTTGGGCGGACAAATGTGTGGGGCAAGATCGACGTGACCTTGGGGGCTGGGATTGGAACCATCACAATGGTCAATCGCACAGCGCGGGGAGCCGCCCAGATCCAATCGATTGCGTCCGTCATCCACATCACTCTCGCATTCACTGTTGTAGCTTCCCAGGGCAGGCGATGAACGTCGCTCCTGGGGTAGCCAGTCTGTTCTGCTGGGTGTCGCCGCAGGAGTCAAGAGGGTCGTCGTACATGGATCGTTTGGACGGCCGCTAAGAACCGGTCTTGGGCAGTAGGGTCGTTCTTGAGGACGCGAGCGATATTGGGATTCGTCAGCAGGCGGAGGAGGCAATTGAAGACCTAGGAGCTGATTAGAAAATGCACAGAAAATGGGACAGCCGCACTGCCTTATCCTTCTCGAGCGGATATAAATTATCCAGCTCCAGTAGTGAATCCAAGCTCGGAGTCGATCCTGAATAGATCATTGGGTCAGAAGTTAGCGCAGGTGATGACGGCTGTATGGGCTCCATGCTGATGAAAAAAAAGGGAAGGAAACTGGGGAAATTGTCATTGGGGAGCCATCCCTGCTCCTCCTTCCAGGCTGTGCAAGAGATCTGTCGTGCTACAGTAGGTTGCAGTGAAGGATCGTAGACCAAGCACGCCAAGTCGTCCTGAGGTTCTGGGGAGTGTACAGATAACCTGGTCGCCCTGGGGGGCCCTCAGGTTATCTGTACACTCCTGCGGAGCTCAGTTTAGCGTTATTATCTCGCATTAAGCTGAGGGCCCTCTGCCCAGCGCGCTAGAGCACCCTCTGCCTAGCTCACTAGAGGGCCCTCCGGCGCGCTAGGCCGTTCGCTCCCTGTTCACGTCATACTGGACGACACCCGGCCAGCCAGCTGTCGACTTGCTGACAACAACATCACCAAGACGAATATCCTCCTTCGTATCGGACACTCCTCCCGCAATGCCGACCACGAGATTGAACCAGACAGATGTGTAGCTTGCGTGCAACTGTGTGGCCACGTCGGCCACCGACGTTTTACCACACACCCCGGAATTCGGATACGCCACAACGACATTGTAGCCTTGAAGACTCCCCAGAATGGAGTTATTGTTGTCGTCTGAGTTCCGATCCGGAGGTAGATTGTCATGGACGAGATCAAGCGTTGCTTTGGCTGCGGCGACCTCTATAGAGAGTGCGCAAACCTACCCGACTGCGTAGTCGTCACGGGACGCCATCTTACAGTCGCACATTAGATAAATGAGTGCCAAAAGTGCAACAACCCAAATCCCGGATTTTCAATTTCGCTAAATCGCTGGTTGTATACATTAAAAAGAGGAATACAAAGGTCACACACACAGCTATATGCACTTTTTATATAAAAAGGGCCTTAGGAAATGATTTACTAGCTAGCTAGCTGACTGACTGACTGACTGACTGACTGACTGCCTGACTGATTGATTGACTGACTTATTGACTAGCTAACTTTAGCACACACGCGAGCAAAGCAGCAAGGCTGGCGCTAAGCAAGAACAACTAAATAAAAGGGCAGCAGTGCAAGAAACAAAGCAAGAGGGAAACCTCTTTCTTTGTCTTGCATTTCCATTTACTCTCAAAGTCCGGCCTTCCCACATTACACTATCATCAGGTACGACAGCAAATAGCATACTCTCCCCGTCTTCGAGTTCCGCCCCCGCAGCCGCCAGAGGCGTACAAAGGGCGAGGAATGGAATCCATCAGCGAAACCGCATCCAAGGCCGGCAAGGCAGGACGCCCAGTTCTTCTCTCGTTCGATGAGATGCCGGAATGGTTCCAACGTGAATCCAATCAGTGGATTCTCCATGGTCATCGGCCCATCTCAGGCTCGGCTCACGCTTCGTTCTGCAGTTGGTCGTATATCCACAACGAGTCGGTCAACATCTATTCCCACCTCATCCCGGCCGTTTTCTTCCTGCTCGGCGAGTGGCATATCCAGCAGTACCTTTCCAGCAGATACTCCGGGGTCACTGGCGCCGATTTCATTGCTTTCTCCATCTTCATGTTGGCAGCCGCCATGTGCCTGTCGTTGTCGGCGACGTACCACACCTTAATGAACCACTCCCAACACATGGAACATTTCTGCTTGCGACTGGACGTGCTGGGTGTAGTGATCTTCATACTGGGTGACCTTGTCTTGGGAATATACATGGTTTTCTGGTGTGAACCTTTGCCACGCAATATCTACTGGTCTATGGTTAGTTAATCTCCATGTGCACAGTTTTGTTTTTCCTCATCTCAGACCTGGTACTTGAGTCTAACACTCTTCTTTCCTCGGTTGATATATTGGAGTTTTCGGGACGTTGACCATCTTCATGACACTGCATCCCAAGTTCCAGGGCTCAAAGTATCGCCTCTTCCGAGCATTGACGTTCGTGGCGACTGGCTTGTCCGGTGTTGCGCCCTTGATCCATGGACTCAATGTGTTCGGCATGTCGCAGATGATGAGAAAAGCTTTTCCCTATACTCCGGCAAAAGCAGGCTGTCTTCTATCTGGGACTTCGTTTTATGCAGTAAGTCTCCCAATTTCGCACACAAGAGAGAAATTGACCCTAACACGTGGTTCTGAAGACCAGGTTTCCCGAAAGTCGATATCCTGGCAAATTCGACCTATGGGGCTCCCATTCGATCTTTCACATCCTGGTGGTATGCGTCGCTGTGGTCCAGTTAATGGGGTATCTGGATGCCTTCGACTATGCTCACACAAATCTTTCTTGCTCGTTTCTTTGAGTTATGTATTCATGCCGAGTATGGAGCTTCTGGCCACTGGGACGAGCTTCCAAACAATGACTGTACGATAGTGAAGAGAAGCATATGGTCTGATCGCTGCTAGCCATGGCTGATAGTTATTATAACTGCTCGTATCCAACGGCGTCATCCGCAAAGGGACTTGAAATCTGTTCTCCTAGTGTAGGTTTCTTTAAGTATTTTAAACCCGAGATTGACGAAGAGATTTGTTTCTTGGATGTTACCGTCTTGCTTTCCAGAGTTGCCACGCAGCCGCGAAAGTGCAAACCACCTCTCCTTCTTTCTGGCTGACTTCTCTCGAAACGGAATGTGCGCTTTTCTGAAGCCACGAATGCCAAACACCGCGTCGTGTCTCATGAAACTGATGACATTCTGCGGTAGCTGCTCCCTGTGATGAAGGGAGTTGTAACGACAGCTGCCCCACAGTTGTCCCACAGTCACGTGGTATCTTTGTGTATTAGCTTTCCTCGCCCACTTCAGATTCCTCGTGCCCTCTCTTTCCTTTTCCCACCTCAAAATCTTCGTCTGTAGCGCCAATAGGAACTAGCTCCCATACTGCCCGACAGCCGCCAGCTCCCGTCGGCGTCGGAGGACGGTACCGTCAAGCTCTAGGACACGGCGGGCCGCTGTCTGGCGACAATTTAAATAGGTAGAGCTCTCAGCTATATCTCCTTTAATGTGACAGGTACTTTTACTATTTATAGTTATATTACTATTTGTATTTTGTTAAGTAGGATATAGCTAGTTAGATAGGAAAGTTAAATTTCTTAAAGTAAATAATAATAAAGCTTTTAAAGGTTTTAAGTGATTAAGAGATTTTAAAGTAAGTCTTAATAACTAATAAATAGCTTATTAGATAGAGGAGAAAAAGTAGGTTAAATTAATATGTTTTATATAATAATTAGTTAAAATCTAAATACTTAAGTGTTTACTTAAGCTCTAATTAGTAAGAGTAATATTAGATAATTTTTAACTAAAGTAATATATTTATAGTATAAAATTAGTAAGAGCTTATATTATATACTATCTTATACTAAATTTATTTATACTATTCTCTTTCTAATTAATAATCTTACTACCTAAGAGTCTTATCTTTTAGAAAAGTTATAATTTAACTAATAATAAGGCTATATTAATAATAAAGTGACTTCTAATAAATTACTAGTCTTTCTTACTCTTCTAGCTAGCTAAATAAATACTAATATTATTATAGCTTATTAAAAGTCTTTCTTAAAGCTCTTATTAATAATAAGACTCTTAATAAAGCTTGTGCTAAGCTCTAATATTATAGTATTTAATATAATATAAGTAAGATTATAATATTAATTTATTAAGAGATTATATATAATATAAGCTATCTCTTAAAAGGTAAAAAACATAGTAGAAATAGCTTTTTTCTTAGTAACTAAGCAACTTATAGTAAGTCTAATAGCTCTTACTAGCTTAATACTTGTTTTTATAAGATTATAAATATAAGATAGTATATACTCTTTTATATATAAATTTACACTGCTAAAAGAGGGAAAGTAGTATTTTAGTATAATTTATATAAATAACTTAGTTAAAATTATCTAATATTACTCTTACTAATTAGAGCTTTAATATTTAGATATAAGTAGAAATCACTCTCTTTTTATAGATAAATTTCTAGTTTTTTAGTAGTTTAAATTTATTTATTTATTTATACTTTATAAACCTAGAAGGTAGATAGTACTTCTATTTTATATTTATTTATTTATTTATACTTTATAAACCTAAAAAGTAGATAGTACTTTTATTCTATATAGATACAGGAAAAACTATAAAATTAGATAAAAACTTATATTTTTTATATAGCAGGCCTAAATTAGGCCTCTTATACTATTACTATATATAAGTAATTAGTCCTTTTACTAAGACTAGAGTTATCTTATTTCCTAGAGGGCTAGGAAAAAATTAAAGAGAGAGAAGAAGAAAAAAAGAAAAGAAAAAAAGGAAAAAAAAAAAAAAAGAGTAAAAGAGAGAGAAATAGTTAACTAAATGTTAAGTACCTAGTCTACTATAAGAGTAGAGCAGTTAAGTATTAGGATTATACTAGCTAGGTGTGTCTAAGTTACTTTATAGTTATAGCTAAGAGCTTAGGATTTTAAGTGGGTAGAACTAGCTGCTAGTAGGTTAGCTAGCTGTTAGTAAGTTAGCTAGCAGTATAGTTATTAGTAGCTAGAGGCTAGTATAAACTTAACACTTAACAGCTATTAGCAGCTATTAGCAGCTATATAGATCTTTATTATTGTTTATTATTTAGTCTCTTAGGTTGTGATATCTTTCTTTCTTTCTTCTCTTTTTAACACCTCTATAAGTAGCTTCCCTCTGGGCTTTTTATTAGGCCTGTATTAGCTTTAGGTCTTAAATACATACTAATATATATTCTTTCTAGGATTTATTAATATATTTGTTTCCTAGCTGCTTACACCACAGCTTTATTACAGTCTTATTATAGTAGCTGACTTTATATAGCTAAGAATAACAACTATAATAATAATAATAATAATAATAATAATAACAATAATAATAATAACAAAAATAACAAACCTAGTACAGTCTCTTAGCAAGAGAGATACAGTTATGTATACTAATCTGTTTATATATAGATTCTAATAATAATAATAATAATAATACTAGCTATAAAAGTAAGTTTTTTTATTATAAATCTGCTATATATTTAGGCTAATCTTATACAGGCTAAAAGAAAGAGACAGGCTAAGATAGAAAGTGCTACTACTTTAAGAGAGAAGTTTACTACTTTAGTAAGAGTAGTATAAGCTATCCTCTGTTTTATATATATTATATAAATAAGTAAGAATAGTATAATAAGTCTCTACTAAGACTAGGTGAATACTATAGTAAGTAGCTATATAGCTTATACTTATATATATAAAATATATAAAGTCTTACTATTTACTACTATTATTACTATCTAAGCCTTAGTAAAAGCTCTCTAGTAAGAGAGGGGTACTAATAATATAAGTATAAGTTAGTTTTATAATATATATATAAGCTAATAGTATATAAAGAGAGAAGCTTAAAAGGCTTAAGAATATAGCCTTTTAGGCAAAAAGTTAAGCTTCTAAATATATATATATTATGCTTATAATAGTAACTATAAGCCTAATATCTAACTAGTTTAATATACTAGTTAGTAAGATTAATTATATTACTAAGATGCTTAAGTGTCTTAAATATATTATAATTCTAGCTTTTACTTATCTAAGAAGTATTCTTATTTTTATAACAGTTAAGTTATTAGCTCTTAAGAAAACTAGTAAGAAGAATAGTAATAATAATAATAAGACTAGTAAGACTAGTAATAATATTACTATTAGTAAAAATAAGAAGAAGAGTAATATAGATATATAAGGTTAGATAGTAATTTATAAAAGTATAAGTTTAGGTTAAGTCTATAAGTTAGTATTATAAGCTTAAAAGATTTTAATAAGAGGTTAAAAGATTTAATTAGGAGTAGTAACTATTATAATTAGGCTGGTTTTTTACTTTTTATAGCTTTTTCTAAGTGTATTTTATACTTTTTATAAGAGAGGTAAAAAGTATTTAATATAATAGTATACTATTCTTATTATAAGGTTATAAACTTAATTATAATTACTATAAATTTATAAGACTAGTTTATAATATAAAATAATATATTAGCTTAAAAACCACTAGGTAAGTAGTTAAGTAGTTTTACACTTTAATAGTTAAAGCTTAAACTTATATTAGTTTTATAGTAGGTTTATTAGGTATCTTTATTATTTAGTATATTTAAGGTAAAAGATAATAATATATTTAGGTGTTTTTTTACTAGTCTTATATAGGTATTATAATAAAAGCATATTAGGTATATACCTCTAGAAGAGAAAGCTTCTAAGACTAATTTTTCCTATTTATAGCTATATAAGTATTAAGCTTTAATATTTATTAAGATCTTAGTATAAGTATAATACTCTTTTATTATTAGCAGAGGGGTAAGCTTTAGCTAGTTTAAGTTAATTAGTCTTTTAGTACTCTCTTACTTTATCTTAGAGTTAGGTTTACTATATAGTCTATTTAGAAAGAGTATAAGCTTTTATTACTACTAATATTAGTTTACACTCTTTATAAGAGAGCTAGCTTTTAAGCTAATTTTTAACTTCTTACTATAGTTATTATTATAGTTCTTACTACTACTTATAGTAAATCCACCTTAAAGCTATAATAGTAGTAGCCCTAATAAGCTAAGTAGTATTTTATCTTTTAGTATAGCTATAAAATTAGGCAGCTAGTTTGTTAAGATAGATATTAAGAGAGAGAATAGCTAGCTTTATCTCTAGTAGGTAAGCAGGTATAGCTTTATAAGCTTTTACTACTATATATAGGTTTTAAGTTTGTTTTAATATAAGTGCTTATATAATACCTTAAGGCTTACTACTAGAGGCTATTAGGGTATAATAAGCTCTTATATTATAGACTATAGTAAAATAGATAACTTATATATAGATTAATCTTGCTTTTTTAAGGCTAACCTCTTAAGTGCTTATAGTGATTATAGTAAGAGCCTAGTGTTAGCACTTAAGTTTCTCTTTAAGGTAGTCTATATATAAGCCTTATAATAGTTTATAATAGAGAAAGAGTCTAAGAAACCTGTAGGTTTAAGTAGGCTATCTTATAACTATTTAAGTTAATATATTTTTAAATATTATATAATTAAGCTATTTTCTAAATATACTTATACTACTTAATCTAGTCTAAAAACTCTTAAAGTTTATATATTTTATTATTTAAAATAAGCTTATTAGATATATTAAAAGATAAGATAATAATCTAAACTTAAGAGTTAAATAGGTTATTAATCTAAAATAGTAAATAAGTAGTTTTTAAAGATAAATAATAAATCTAGTAAAAATAATAAGAGAAATTAAATTAAATAGTAAAATCTATAGAAAATTAAAAATTAGATTAATTAGAGAAATAACTCTTAGGTTTAAAAAATTATAAGTATAAGTATAAGTAAAGTAAAAGTATATAATATAAAGAAAATTAAGAGAAGTTATACTCTTATATTTATTTTAGTATTAACTTTAAGATAATATCTTAATACTAATTAAGCCTTTTAGCAGTTAAGACTAAGATTAATAGAAGTATAAGGCTTTAATTAACTTATAATTTTAAAGGTTTAATAAAAGAATAAACAAAAGAGTACTATCTAGGCTTATAACTAATATATATTATAGTATACTAAGGTATAAATATAATATATAACTTAATTAACTATATTTAAAGGTAAGACCTAGTCTTTTATATAAGACTAGAAACCCCTAGTAGATATACTAAGACTAGGTAAACATACCTTAATCTAGCCTATTTAGATATCCCTAGAAGCAGGTAGAAACAGGGCTTAATATAGAGACAAAGAAAGGTATTATAAGGCAAGGTTATTTAGAGTAACTTTTCCGTATAGTGACTATAGCGCTTAACAGGACTCCCTACGCCAGCTGTCATCCGATTCGCTCGCTTACTTCTGGTCGGGTCCTCCTTCTGGAGGCAACAACGCACATGCCAGATGAAAACGCCGATTTATTGCCGTGCGCAATTCATGCACCAATAGGATTGGCCCACGACTGGGCAGAGTGCCACCACTCAGCACACCTTCGTGCTCATTTCCAGGTTTGGCTAGGGTAGTCCCTTTGCTTATTTCCTATTTTGGTTGGCGACCAGATTTTGTGCTCTTTCCTGTTTCGGATGCCAACCAACTCTTCTCACGACCAACATCTGACTGGAACACGGTGGCCATCAATCTAAAGGGTGTCCTTGGATGATAATTTTAGAAGTCTTAGATCTTACTGGCCATCAAATTAGCGCCTGTCGCTCCCTGGCTCTCGCGCAGCGGCTCCTGGGCTAATCTGGTCACCCAATGACTGGCTTGCATGTGGATCAGACACGATTCCGTCACTGAATCGCGGATGCTTCGAGACCGTCGGCGATACGCGCAATTGGCGTGTCAAAGCATGCTGACCCCCCAGGAACGATTGGCCCACGGTTTACCCGACCTCATGCAGGCCACTCAACATGGGCCATGATGATAAATGGACCCAACTGATGTGGGCTCTCCTCAGCTAAACCCCAGCAGCGTATACAAGGCAAGGGAATAGTAGTGTGCTGGCGGAGGTACTGAATAATACGCACTTCGTTTGCGACCTTTTCGGTCCTCCACGGCGAATTTGTATGGCCATAGGCATAATAAAATATGAAAAAATGACTGAATAGTTCATGAGAAAAACCCAAAACTGAACGCGGCACAAAGATCATTGTCAAGTGCCTTGTTACAAACTGGAAAAGTCTCAACTGTCACACAGATAAGCAAATGGCGATGCTAACTAGCCCCTTAGATCAGACGTGAAGAAGGCTCAGGGACTTGTTGTCTGGTGGAGGGACCACGCGCTTTGCCCATCACTAGTTATACACATCTCGTTCCGATCACTATATCTGGGACCCCTCCGACGATTGGTCACCATCCGCTTGCCATGGAGACGGTTACACACGTTAAGCGAGGCAAGCTCCATGTCAACTCAGGATCGGCCGTCAGTTTCTTCGTCTATTCTAAGCGCCTTGGCGAAGCTAACAGATTCGCGTTCACGGGTAGGTCACCACTCAATTTTAAATCCAGAACACGGAGGCTGTACTCGCAATTTAGAAGGTCACGACGTGTGGGACAAACGAAGAGCGTGAGAAGGCTCTTAGCGAGGGTGAGTTCAGTCTAGGGCTTGTAACCTGGAAGGTCAAGGGCGTTTGGCACAGTTGACTTCCTATTTCACGGGACCCTCAGTAAACACTATATAGCAACCTACTCAGCCAATCTCTGATCCCTCAGCGGATGAGTCATGAGTGCTTCCCAAATGTGGGCCCTTTCTTTGCTCTTGGAACGTTGCTGGCGTTCTTCTAATAGCTAGAGGATAGGCTCTCTCCTACAATGCAATTAGCTAGCAGGAAAAAGCCATGAGTAAGCGCTCATACAATCTCAATAAGAGGAGTTGGAAATGAAGGGTCCTTAGACGAGTTGTAATCATAATGCTGATGGTTTTAGCGCACCACAATATAGAAATCAGCGCCGTAGCGGCCGCTTAGTTGATCACATCTTCTCATCAGTCGCTGAACTGCCCGAGTGAAATTCTCCCTCCTATCTCGCTTTTTAAACGAAAAGGCCCGCTCGAGCCCCATTGCACTAAGAGATATAACAAACGTGTTAGTTAAGTTGAGAAGCAGTTCTACTTGTCATGCGGTATATATAGTGGATCGAGGTACCATTGTTAGATTTTGATTTAGGGGTGCTGATTCTGGCCTGGCATTAATGATTTTGCGGCCGTTTTCGGCTCCTTATGAAATGGTCCCGGAAGAAGGATCTAAATCCTATTTTTAGACTCAATCGATCTCTGTAAATGCACTGCCTCCAGTCCCTGAACTAGTCCACACAGCAAGCTTGCAAAATCCCATTGGCCTGCCCCGCAACCCGAATAGATACCAATTTCAGTCCCAGGAGGACCCAGCATCAGGCCATAGGACCAGAAATAGGCCTCACTCAAAAATAGAAAGGCAGCTAGACCTACTAGGGAGTATTCGGCTTTATCCAAGATTCAGGCCCATTCTAGGTCATGCTCAGATCTCGGCCCTAAATTGGGTCTTGGAAAAGCGGCCAGCCGAAGCTATCGAAAATCATCTAGGAAATTTCGCTGGCAGGGTTTACTCTAAGATAGCGAAAAATCCTCGCCTGGGAAATTTCACTGGCGGGGTCTACTCGAGGATATCGAAAAATCCTCGCCTGGGAAATTTCGCTGGCGGGGTCTACTCGAGGATATCGGAAAATCCTCGTCTAGGAAATTTCGCTAGCGGGGTCTACTCGAGGATATCGAAAATCCTCTAGGAAAGTTCGCTGACGATGTCTGTTCGAGCCGTACATAACCACTGGCCTAAATGGGGACAACTGACGGCCAGACGTGGTGACGGTTCTTGGATGACGTATTGTCTCTCCTGCCCTGTGATGCTCTGTGATGGTTGGTATATTTTTTTGGTTAGTGTATATATACAGACAAGTACAAGAAAATCATGAGTTTAATGGACGAAGGCCTCCTTGAGCAGCAGTCAGGAAGATATGTCAAGCTGCTTTCACCCAGCACCTATATTAGCCAGGATGGAGCTATCTTTTCGCTAGTGCCTCGAGGTAACGCTGAAAAGATTCATCAGAAACCAACCCAACGAATTGCGTTACTCTGCTACCGGCAGTCATTCTTTTAGCTCTGACAGGCTCCCCGATCGTAGAAACAAGGATCTGTTGCCCGTCATTGCCCATGCTCATATCCTAAATCACACATGCTCCGCTGGAAGATGCATGTTGGGGTCCATCGATATAGCTCGTCTGGGGTTGTTTTATCATCTCAGTACCACTTCTTGGGGAATTTGGCTTAATAAGGTGCTATCTACTGTTTGCTCCATCTAGTCCTTCAACTCGGTCTTGATTTCGCGGCCCTCCTTCAATTCAAGGAGGAAACTATCTTCTTCCGGTGTGAACTTGGCTTTCGCACCTTCGCCGCGATTTACTCGGCCGGTCGAACCTGCAAATGTTCGGCGGCGCCTGTCATGAATAGCATCGCCCGCGCCCAAAGAGGCAGAGGTAGTCCCGCGAAGTCAACACTCCGAGCTCAAGAGGGCCTCAGAAGGCAAGCTCCCGAGTCAAGCGAAAGCAGAATGCCCCGTCGACCCCCTCCTCCAAAAGACAGAGGAAGGATCGCGAAGTCAACCTCGTGGCAACACGAGCCTGGGTACAGTCTGAGGACGAACCAGAAGGCTAGGAGTATACTTGGAGGCGTGGTCGTGGCGGACATGGAGGCTGTTAGATAAGAGACTCTAGAGCGGGTACTAGAGAGGAGGTCGATGGAGAGTTCCTACTTTGTTACTCTTCTGACCTTGCCATCGAGGTTCGAGCGAATGCTGATTGGCTCCTACTGGTGGTACGATGGAACGACGAAGCGGAGGTATTCGAAGGGATGGACAACATTAACGGAAGGAGAGTTGAAGTTGATAATAAGGTGATGATAGATATGATATGCGGGGGTGTGCTCTAACATGTTGGCTTATTATATAGTAGTCGTGGGAGTTAGACCAAATATTGTGATTTAGGTGTGACTTCGATGCTTTAAAAAGGAGACTGCTTGACTTGTTAACCTGCAAGAGTGGCCATTCCTTGCCCGAAACTGGTGCTTTACGACGCGTACCGACGCGCTGCAGCTGTTCAAAAGACGGGTGTATTTGATCGACGCCACGATCGACTAAATAGCGTGGGGGAGCTGGTGCAATGGGGTCAGATCTCGATTCGATCGGGACCAGCCGAGGGATCCTAAAACAAGGCCCGAGGCTATGCAAGCACGGATCAGAAGCTCAGTTACTCCGCTTATGATCCATTCACCACTCTACCCTTACAGATCACATGACTCTTCTAGCCCCTCAATTCCACATCCTATTTCCCGCTGGGACAACGGCAACAGGATTCCGGGAAAGCCTCAGATCCGCCTTGGACCCAAGCGACAACGGCAGCAAACCATGCATATCCCACCAATCGCCAGTTCCACTGTCAAGACTCATGTCGCACGACACCCGAGACCGAGCTGTAGCCCCGAACAACATTTACAGCGACGTTCTGTTGAACCAAGTACGATACCTTCACGCCTGACTGAAGAGGACGGAGACGACGTCATCTACCTCGGCACCTTTCTGCGACAGCCGTATCACCACACGGCCGTTTCTACTTTCCGATGTCTTGCCATCAACTCGAATCGAACCTTGGATATCTCTCCACGACGCAACAGTCGCAAAAAGAAAGGCAGACGGGCAGGTCAGTCCCTCCGTGAGCAGACGGATGCGCGGACGACACAGCGCGAGGGAGCCAGATCACGCCAACCGACGATACCTACGGCGACAATGAACCAGAACGTCTGGCTAGGTCGGGCAAGAGACTCGACTGGTCAGGTATATGGTTTCTTCGATGGCGCGGGCCGATTCTGTCGCAGGGTAGAAGTTGAGCGTTCCGGCAGAGCAACGGAACACTGGTCGAGTTTCGCTCACATCCCTCACGACCAGGTCGTATACCGCCCCATTTTTCAGCAAATGACGTATCAGCAAGTCCGAGCCGAGGTTTGTCGTCGGTTAGTCACAAAGCTTGGTGGGTCCTTAGATGATGGAGAGATTTAGCTGGCCGGGCGAGAGCATGATGCAATTCGGGATACCTGCGGTCCTGGGATAGATTGGCAATCGCGTTCGAGCCAGTGCTGAAAACGATTGATTGAAACGGAACGCGTATGAGCATGCACGTGGGTAGCTCGCGCGGCAATAGCGGGTCACACGATGCCCCTTGGCTCGGGGTCGGATTTTGCCATGGGCAGATTCCAGGTTGGAACCGCGAGATCTCCGCCCCCCGGGCCGTGGTTGGTTGCATATACTACGTGTTCTAGGTTGGGCTGTAACAAGGAGGTTAAGCGGGGAGAGACGTGCACATGCGGTCAGCAGAATTAGGCTTTCATGTGCCGGGCGGTTCACGGCTAGAAGCGTCAGGGTCTTCGGAATATCCTTCTTTGTCGTGTTTTTGGTGTGCGCGCTTCAATGTTCTTTTCCCGAGGCGATCTGGGATGCTATGAAGCAATGTATCTAGGTTCAATAACGCTCTTGAGCATGACCTGAGCTTAGCTACTAGTTGTGATGGCTTGTCAAAATAAGGGATACTGATCCGGTCGACTCAATTGAGGTGCCGGCCGGGCCGACGGCAGATCAACTAGATGTACGACAGAAGTCATTCCGGACCGCTGTTTTAGATGATTTCAACTACCGTTAACTCTCTCTATAAAAGACGGCCCAAAGGACCGTCAAAAGCTTCCATCATAAAAGTCCATCAGCCAAGGTGATATGATGTCGTAGGCTTAGCCTGGGTACAGTGGGCCTGGATCATTCCCTACTCCGGGAGACTAGTGCGTACGAGCCAGTTTCCCCCTTTCCTTTTCTTTTCTCTTTAGCTTAAGATAGTCAATACATAGATACCTATTGTTGAACAAACTCGGGGCCCGCCCCTTATAATACATGACTCCAGATTTGTGTGTAAGAAGCTCTTGATCTTCTGCTATAGAGGGATCCTAGGTATAGTCTATCAACATTATCGACCCCGATAGTCGGAGCCTCTTAACCCCCAGTCATTGGGTCTGACCGATGTGAGGCCTGATTGACCGTACGTGAGTTGGCATTGAGCTGGTTGGGTCGGCTAAGCTAGCTGCTCGAGCTGTGGTTGCACTAGGCACAGCCACCGGAGTCACATATCCTATGGCTGCATTAGCTCAATTGACGGCTTCGGCAGGCACGCCGGGGCCACATATCCCGTGTGTTGGATCTCGTTCTGGTCGGTGAAGGCAAGGTGATTCCATCCATAAGTTGCTACTTTTAATATGGTAAAAGGAGGTGGATTGTGGCTGATGCGATCTACCGGTCACCGAATCTGGCAATGTCATGTATTATGGCCACCTATTGTGTGCGATACAAAGGAATAAAATGGTGCTGATACTTTCGCTTGTGATTCATTGAACATAAAATGAAATGGGTTACCCATCGTGTAGATGAACTTACTTCTCGGCGACAAGCTGATCGATCACTTTAGAGTACCATCCAACCTTGCCATTCTGAAACAGCCTCATCGCAGTTGCCAATTGCTGTCTTCTCGAATCCTCCAGTGCTTCCGACAGACAGTGGTCATTTCCTCCGCTTCTATTTTCCTCCTCTTTCACAGCTGCCACATAGTCTCTCTGGTCTGCAAATTTCTGAGCCAATTCGGCGCTCTTGGGGGAGCCATCTTCATTGTAGTCCCATGGAACATCCATAGCAGGTGGAACTGTTGAAAAGCTTAAAGGAAAGTCTCCGAATACCTCCCACGGCCCAGCGAAGGCCGTTTCCCAGTCAATCACGCCGAGAATGTGATAATCGTCATCAACAATGGTATTGTTGTGACCAAAGTCACCATGGCAGAGAGGAAATGGGCCATGATCGCGTACAGATAGTCTACTAGCTAACTTGCTAATAGACTCTGGGAACGAAGAGACCGAGGGGACAATTTCGTCAGCATATTCGCCGGACGCTGCTCGTAGTTGCTCATCGGACATTCTGAATTTAGCCTGGGCCGCCCATGCTTCAAAGAATTCAGTCGCTGTATTAAAAGGGCCACCCAAACCTGGTATAGGGCCTTGCTGGCACGTGCCGTCCGCATTCATGGACACAATTGTCCCAATTTTCGGTAGCTGGACCGTGGATAGGTGGACCTAGGGTGAAAATAATTGATCAGTTATCCATCTGTTGTTTGAATGCAAACCGTCTTACATGAATCTTTGCTAAACCACTTAAGAATGCTTGCTTGCTCTTTGGTGGTATCGTCATACCCAAATCCATTCCAACATTGCCCTCCAAGCAGTCCATCAACATAAATGGAGCCTTGACGCTGCAGTCAAATCGAGCCTCGAATGCGTGGATTTCCGGGATAGGTATGCTGGTCTTCTGTCGCAGAAGAGAAATTGTGTTGAATTCGCAAATCCCCGTGGTCTCCAGAGCATGTTCAGAGGAATCAGACTTTGCTAGGGGAGGCAATTTTAGTCGTGCGACCCATCGGCCTCGATCCATAAATTCGATGATCCGAACCATGTGGTTATAGCCGAGGCCAATGTCAGGGAGGAGCGAGCAGTTGATTCCATTCCGCTTGCTCGCCGCGTACTCTTGGAGCGCAGGCCAATTCACGGATGCTAAGAACAGCTCGGCCCGTGAACGAATTGGACCTTCTTTTAGAGAAAGAAAATAGGTCCACTGATAGCCAGAAAATTCTTTGCAGTTTTCTGTACTTTTTTCAGTGTGCGCACAACTCAGTCGAGGCAGTTTGGGGCACAACTTACCAGACATGACGAAAAAGTATGGCTTCCACGAGTCCACTGTACCGACCAGACCATACAGGGTTGAGCCCACCTGTTTTTAGGTGTTTGGGTGGTAGAAGATATAAAAATGTCGATCGTCGGCAAGTTAGTCGCAGCTAAGAAACGGAGGCGGGAAAAAAAATTAAAGAGGGGGAAGGCCTTGGATAAATAAAAGGGGGGCTGAGCGTGGCTAAAGCTCGGTGGCGCAGTATGCGAATTGTGCATAATGCATGTGTATCCGGAGACAGTATTGTGGTAATTTCTATGCAGCACTCAATGTCTGATAGCTGGGTCTTCTTTGTCCCTCTCGGTGCCGCTTTCATACTGAGTCAAAGGCGTGAAAGTACTTGAGGCCTCACTAGAAAAGCATTCTGACTGCAATTGAGGGAGGCATTGAGTATGGTCTTCTGACCACTGGCGAGGCGATGCAACCCCAATAGATACCGAATCCAGTCCCAGGTGGACCCAGAATCTCAGAAGACCAGAAATAAGCCACCGACATTCCAGTCAAGATAAGCATGGCCCGGACCAGAGAAGCAAAGGCGTTTTACCCGTGCCGAAGCCAAACGCCTTCAAACTTCTTGCCGAGCTCATCCGAGAGCGGCCGGCATCCTCCTCTTCAACCCCCCTCGGCATCTGTCACCCCTTCCTCACCACCACAAGCCATGCGAGGGCCGTCGGCCGGCACGGTGCGATGGCTGCTCCTCAGCGACCTCCACTTCAAGCACCATGACCTGGACCGGGTGCGGCAGACGGCGGATCGTCGCGCAGGCGGAGCGGCACTGGGTCGGGCGGGTCGTGGTGTACGGCGACCTGCTGACGAGCCGCACGATGCAGCCGACGGACGTGCTGTCTGCGTGTTACCGCTTCGTCAGCCGCCTCAGCGAATAAGGCTATATTGACGATAAAGTGACCTCTAACGAATTGCTAGTCTTTCTTGCCCTTCCGGCTAGCTGAATAAATGCTAATATCACTGCAGCTTGTTGGAAGTCTTCCTTAAAGCCCTCATTAACGATGAGGCTCTCGATAAAGCCCGTGCCGAGCCCTAATATCACAGTATTCGACATGATACGGGTGAGATTACAGCGTCAATCTGTTGAGAGATCGCATGCAACGCAGGCTATCTCTCGAAGGGCAGAAAACACGGTGGAAATGGCCTCTTTCTTGGCAACTAGGCAACTTACGGCAAGTCTGGCGGCCCCTGCTAGCTTGGTACCTGTTTCTGCAGGATTATGAATGTGGGACGGTACGTACTAATTATATTATATCACAGGTTATAAGAGAGCTCTTAGCAAGCTCTTAGCAAGCTCTTAGCTTAGCTGTACTCTTATAATTATCCCCCCCTCTTAATAGCATATCCTAAGCTACTAGCTTATTAGTAAGTATAGCACAGCCTCTTCTGCTCTAGGCATAAGCAGCCTCTTTTACTCTAGGCGCAGAAATATAGTAACCTTATTACGCTTATATATATATATATATTAGAGAGTAGCCTAGCTTCTAGGCTTAAGATAACTACTACTATTAACCTCTAAGGCTTTAGTTATAGTAAGTAACTATATATATTTATTCTTATAAGCTTAGCGCTTATTATAGTTATAAGGTTTAGTAGGGATTTAAACTTATAACCTTCTATATAGTACTAGACTTAATATATACTTAAATAATTATAAGAGTTAGAGTAGTATACCTAACTTTTAATAGAAAGTCCTAGCTATAAGGCTAAAAAGATTAAATAATTTAAGTAAGCTATATTACTTAATTATATTATATAATAGGTTATAAGAGAGCTCTTAGTAAGCTCTTAGTAAGCTCTTAGCTTAGCTATACTCTTATAAATTCTTATACTTTAAATTAACCTTTTAGCTTAAATAAGTATTAAAACCTACTAATATTAGTAATATATTTATAATATATTATAAGATATATATTTTTAATATGTAACTAGTTTTAATCTAGTATAACCTCTTATATTTTAGTACTATAAATATAATACTAGTAAGAGAAAATCTAAAACTTATCTCTTATATAAGTAAATATATAAGTAAATATAATAGTATAAGTCTTAGTAAACTTTAAGTTAATAATTACTTAGATAAGAAAGATAGCTAGTAGTTAATTAGTAATATATTATAAATATATTCTAAAGTAACTTATTAATCTTAGCTTTCTAGTTATAAGCTACTTAGATAATCTTATACTTAGTATTACTTAAAATATACTTAAAGTTTATATTAACCTAAAAAAAATAAAGTTTAAGTAGCTAAAAAACTTTACTTACTTTAAATAAAATAAAATAATTAAGAGATTAATCTTATTATCTTTAAAGATCTAAATATATTAATAATATATTATAATATATTAATAATATATTATAAATCTATTATAAAAAAGTCTTACCTATTAGTTATTATACTAATAATAAGAAAGATACTTATAATAAGCTTTAAGTTATAATACTTTTAGTAAAAAGTAAATACTTTAACAAGTTTTTAAAATATATTAAAGCTTATTATAATTTATAAAGCTTAAATAAACTTAAGAGAGAATATTCTAATTAAAAGTCTTATATATTTTCTAAATAGTAAAAGATTATAACTAAATATCTAACTTTTATTAGTAATATATTATTTATTTATTTATTTATTTATTTATACCTGATTTAGCTTATAGCTATCTAGTCCTTCTTCTAAGTAACTTAGACTAATTTATAATAGGAGGGAAAAACTCTTATAGTAAGCTATAAGATAAAAAACCTCTTACTACTCTTACCTAAGAGGGAAGTAAGTTAGGCTTAGTATATATATATAGTGATATAAGTTATAAGCAGGTCTACTTTATAAGAAAAGCTAATTATATACTTATAATAATAAGTTCTTATAAGGCTTAGCTTAAATTATATACTAAAATTTAATTAATCCTAGGTTAGGTCTAAGTCACTTATACTACTTATTCTTATCCTTCTAGGTATTATTCTTATTACTAACTAGTATTAGCATACTATCTCTAACTTTTAATAGTATTTACTCTCTTAATTAGTTAATTAGACTAAACACTATAAGGGTTAGACTTAAACCTAGGTCTAGTCTAGCTTAAGACTGCTTTAAAGGCTGTTTAGGCTCTTTTTAGGCAGGGTAGTTTAGTACTATAGTTAGTATTAGTATTAATACTATTATATCTTATAGTAAGCATACTATATATTTATACTACTTACTTAGAATACTAAACTGTGTAAGTCTCTTTATATAAGTATTTCTTACTTATTTTTACTCCTTTTATACTATATAGTATATATAAGACTATACTAGGTATAAGCTATTATAGTTATAATATACTAAAAGGATCTTACTAGTAAAAATAAGATATATTATATCTCTTATATAGTAAGCCCTCTTATAGTAACTATACTCAGCCTATTCCTAATAGTACTATTATTAGTAGTAAAACTACTAGTTAGGCTTACTATTAGGCACTATTTATATTTCTACCTTAGATGCTAAGTATTTAGTAATAATAGTAATCCTCTTAGGGACTTACTGTTTTACTCTCTTTTTTTAGCTTAGTATAGTTATATAATACATATAGTTATATTAATAGTTATAAGCCTAGTAGTAACTTTTTAAGTGAATTTCAGCCTTTAGTATTAATCTAGTATTATTTTTAATATTAGGAAAAGACTTATAAGTAACTAATTCCTCCCCTAGTTAAGTAATTACCCTTAAGGCTTATAAATTCTAATTTAAGTGATTTACATAATTTAAAGTAATTTACCTACTAAGTACTTAGCGCACCTTTAGCTACTAATATAATAGATATAAATAGTATAAAAGCGTTTTTAGACTTTCTTCTTAAGCTAAAAAAGGCTAAGAACTAGACTTTATAGCTAGAGTGTATTTATACTTTAGCTATAATATGTGAAATCTAGAAATATATTAGCTTAGAGACTATATTAGGTATTAATAATCTAGTATTAAACCTTATACTAGTTATTAATAAGAGAGACCTCTCTCTAAAGCCTAAAAGGCTAGACTTTTTAGGTATTAGTAATAGTAAGAAAAAGGCTCTTATTATATAGATTTATCAGCTTAACCTTAAAGATTAGTAGTAAAACTATAATATTAAGCGAGCTAATAATAACAGGCTATTTATGCTTTAGCAGGTAAGACAGGATAAGAGCTTATAAGATAAGACTCTTAAGAAGAAAAAGTTAGACAAGCTTAAAATATCTATCTTAAAGACCCTCTTAGGTAGCTATACTATATATATTAGGAAAATATAAGATCTTAGGGATATTATTAGCTGTCTTAAGCTTTTTATTAATCTTAAAGATAAGAATAATATCTATAAAGTTAAGATAAAGTTTTAGGCCTTAGTAACTAAGAAAGAGTTAAGAGATTAAAAAGCCTAGGCTAACTAGTTTAAGAAGGCCTAAAAGAATTATATTATATATAAGATAATTACTATTAATAAGAAGAGGGCTAAAAGAGAGTTCCTAAAGGTAATAAAGCCTTAGTAAGAGTTTTATTACGCTTAAGATAAGCTTATTATAAGGCAGGAAAGTAAGAGCAAAAAGGTGAATAATCTACTTAAGATTATACACCTTTTTTATAATAATATAAGAAAGGAAAAGTTAAATCCTCTTTAGGCTTACTTTATAATAGCTCTTAGGTTATTAAACTCTTTTTAGTTAAGCTAGCAGACTAAAGCTATAAGTTAGAAGTGCTCTAGCTATAAAAGAAGGTATCTTATATAGATGCCTATATAGGAGGAAAGATACTTTAACTTTCTAGCCTTATATAAGAAGAAATATACCTTAGAGGGCTAAAGCTTTTACCTTAGGCAGGATAAGACTCTTAAGAAGCAGTTTAATAAGTACTTAAAAGAGCTAAAAAAGGCTAATACTTAGACTCTAGTAAAAAAGGTAACTTATATGCTAATTAGCAGTCTAATAGAGAAGGTAAAGATAATTACTATTACTTATTAAACCTCTCCTCTAAGCCTTATTTCTTATATAAATACTTTATATATAGCTATATATAATATAACCTTTATAGACCTTATAATTAGGAATATTACTATTTATAATTTTAGCGCCTTATACTACTTTTTTAACTATATAAACTAGTTCTCTAAAGAAGGCTTTAATTAGAAGGTTAAAAAGACTACTTATATAAGAGATAGTAAGATATTTATAAAGAGCTAAAATATAGTTAACCTAAGAGTTTAATACCTTAGGTTTCCTAAGGGCAGGCTTATTAGACTTAAGTATGCTTATTATATACTAAGAATATATCTTAATATAATCTTAGGCTTTTAGATATATAGTAATAGTATTATTTAGGATTAGAAAGTAAAAGTCCTTTAGATAAAAAAATCTTTTAAGATAGTAGCCTTTATATAGCTCTACACAGGCTAGTAGGTTATTTTAATAAGAATATCTATTTAGAGCTCTCTAGTTATAATAGCTTTAAAGCTTAAGACAGTCTCTAAAGAGAATACTAAGCTCTAGTATTAATAATATAGTTATATAAGGTAGAAAGCTCTTAGTTAGCTAGCCTTATTAAGTTTAGAGGTAAAAGTTAAAAAACCTCTTCTTAAGAAATATTAGGTTTATACTATAATAAAGGTAATAATAATAGTCTTAAGAAAGTTTTTAGACTATATCTCTTAAGAGCCTAAAAAAGTAATAAATTATAATTTTTATTACTTTTTAGTACTTATATATAATAGCTACTATTATTAGGTCTTATTTATAAATATAATAATAAAAATACACTTTTTTTACCCTTTAAAAATAAAATCAGATATTAGAAGTATATTTAAAAAGCTATAAGCCTAGCTATAGACTTAATACAGCCTTAAGATCTTACTCTTATAGTGTGATAATAAGAAGGCTCTCTTTACTAAAGAGAAAAGAGAGATCTTTAAGAATAATAGTATAATTATCTATAAGTCTACCTTATTAACCCTAATATAAAACAAGAGTGCTAAGATATTAGGAAGGATTATTAAGGTTAAGAGTAAGATTATAATTAAAGAGTTAAGACTCTTAGAAGAGCTTACCTTTAAGATATACTATATAGTAGTATACCTTCTTAACTATACATCTTATTAAAAGAAAAATTAGTAGGTAACCTCCTACTAGCTTTAGTAAGACTAGGTTAAGAATAATATTCTTATATATAGTTATATCCCTAAGAATATAAGGCTCTTATAAGTATATATTAAGGTCTTTAAGTGCTTAGCTTACCTAATAACTATAGCTACCTTAAAATATATTAAGTTATATAAGTTTTTAAGCCTACTTATAGAAAGAGCTTATATTAAGTATCTTATTAGCTATAAGAGTAAGATATAATATATAATTTATATACTAGTAACCTAAGATAAGAAAGTTATAATCTCTACTAATATATAGTTTAATAAGTGAGAATACTTTAATCTAAAATATAAGAAAGATATAAAAGCCTATAGAAAATATACCTATAGAATCCTAGACTAAATTAATATAAGAGAGGTTTTTAATAATAAAAATATTAGTAAGAAAGGTAGTCTTAATATAGTAGCTATAAAGTCTTTTTTAGATCTTACTAAGTTATAAATTTAAATACTACTTATAATATTTTTAAGAGAGATATAATAGCAGAAAGAGGTCTAATATACTTAGTAATAGTAATCTTAAACTAAGATTTTATAAGAAAAGAAAAGCACTCTTAAGATTAGAAGTGTTAAGACTATATCTAAGACTATTTTACTTTCTCCCTCTCTTACTAAGAGAGCTATAAGATAAGTTACTTTTCTTAATAATACTTTATATTAGTTTAGCTTACTATATAAAGTAGTAAGTATAATACTATTATATAATCTATTACCTAAGATTACAGATAATATCTTATTAGCTATATAAGCTAAAAATAGTAATAACTTTATAAAACNNATAAGACTTGTTAGATAATAATAGTTTAATTAATATATAAATTATTATATTAAAACAGGTTAGTAAGATATTAAGAGATAAAATAGATAGTAAGGCTAATTTAACCTTATATAATAACCCTAATAATACCTCTCTTTAGTTACTAGAGAAATTATTATAAAGAACCTAAAGGGATTATAACTAGCACCTTTAGAAAGCTAATATAATCTCTAAGTGTTATAGTTAGAAGCTCTTAGAGAAAGCTCTTAAGGTATAAAAGTAAAAGAAACTTAAAAAGTGTGTTAAAGTAAAGCATATTATTAATATAACTCTTTTAAATATAGAAAGATATTCTCTTTATATTAGTGTGATACTACCTGCCCTAAGGTTATATAAGCAGGTTATAACCTTCTTATAGGTATCTTAGTAGTATATAAGCCTTCTTTTAGAGATTAAAAACCTAGAGAATAAAAAAGCCTATAAGAAGGTTCTTACAGATAAGCTAGATAATAATGTTTAGCTTATTAACCTTAAATAGGTGTTTATATATAAGGTTAATAAATAGGGCTATATAATATGCTTTAAGACACACCTAGTAGCTTATAATAATAAGCAGGATAAGAATAAAGCTAAGACTTATATATCTATCTTAGCATATAAGACTTTTTAGGTAATATATATAAAATACTATAAGAAAGACCTTAATATATATTAATATAATATTATTAACACTTTTATTAAAGCTCTACTAAGCAGAGAGGTTTACTACTACTTACTATTAGAAATATTTAAAAAGAGAGTCTCTCTAAAGCTCTTAAGAGCTCTTTATAGCTTATAAATATTATTAAAGCTATAGTATAAGAATCTTACCTACTTTTTTACTAGTTAAGACTTTAAAGCTTATAAGAAAGACTCTTATATCTTTAAGCGTAAAAAGCTTTTTATCTTCTTTTATATAAATAATATTATTATAATATAACTAAAAGAGTTTAAAAGCAAATAGTAATAGGTTTATAATACCTTAATAATAAAGTATTAGGTTAAGAACTTAGAGGAGTTATACTAGTTCCTAAGGATTAAAGTTATTAAGGACTATATAGTAGGTTACTTTTAGCTCTTTTAGGAGTTATATATTTTAACTATAGCTAGGAAATTTAAGTTAGATAGTAAGAGACTAAAAGTCTATAAGAAAAAAACCCTTCTACTCTTATAGATTTTTATACTTATAATATATAAAGCTAGTTTTAGTCTTATCTTAAAGTATAAGACAAAAGTGGGTAGTATAAGCTATCTTGCTAATACTATAAGGCTTAATATATCTTATATATTATTAAAGCTTAGTTA